>JASAOB010002869.1:98779-123910 GCA_030849825.1 Herpetomonas tarakana
GGGGGGGGGGGGGGGGGGGGGGGGGGCTGCGTAGAAGCGGAGGAGGAGGAGGATAGAGGAGGAGAAGGGGGTGAGAGAGTTTCAGCGGCTACGAAAGATGTGAAGGGAAGCGGTGGGGTTGGTGGAAGGGGGGGGAGTGAGGGAGGGGGGGAGGAGCAGTGTGAGGATAACTCGAGAAGCTTGGCCGCCGCTCGACTAGGAAAGGATGGAGAGAGAAGGAGTGGGACGAGCAGACGCGAGCTCACACACCTTCAGCAACACGGAGACACACACAGAGACGGCCAGACGGGCAGACGGGCAGACGGACAGACACGAGAGAGAGACAAAGGGGAAAGGATCTTCTCTCTCTCTCTCCGCAGGGTTACTTGGCGAGAAAGGAGCTGAGAGCCTCGTGCTCCTTCTGCTTCATTCTGTCCGCCTCCTCTCTGCCCTCGCGATACGCCTCGTCGCGCACCCGCATCGCTGCGGCCATAATCTTCTTCTCCTTTTCTAGGCCCTGTGACGCTTCATACACCATCTTGATGTCGAACGGGAGCTGCGCCGTGGTGATGCCCAGAATCGCAAGGCCCAGGCACGAGATGGGTGTCGTGAGGCGCCGCCCCTTGGTGCTTGTGACCCAGCGCGCGGCGACGGAGTTGAGGGGGTCGGAGTAGCGGTACCCGCGGCTCACCACCCACCCACCCACGCCCAGCCAGAAGCACTGGAAGCCAACCGTCATGAAGCCGTTCGACTTGGCTTGCTGGAGGACACGATACTGCAGGTTGTGCTCGCCGTAGATGCGCTGGGCATCCTCCATGCGGCGCACGTACTCGCGGGGCACGTCAAGGACGGCCACCTGCGCGGGGTCCGTCGCGTACGGTGACTCAACAGGCGAATGGGCGTCAACCTTTGCCAGCGCGCCGAGAGCGGAGGAGGCCTCGCCACCCGAGCCGCCTTGCGTAGACTTGTCACCAGCCATGGACACCGGGAGAAGCGAGAAGAGAAACGAAGTGACGAGACGACGACTGTGGTGACGCTCCTGTCTTGCTTGAAGGGGAGAGCTGGGGATGGCTCGAGGGGGGGGGGGAATGAATGAACAGGAGAGCTGGGGATGGGTGGAGGAGGGGGTTGGTGGGCATGTTTGAGGGGGGAAGAAGCAAAAGGCCGAAGACTGACCGGGAGGGGGGAGAGAGGGGGGCATCAGTCACTTGCCCTTCTTCTTTCCCTTCCCCGTTTCTGTCTCTCCGTACTTCTTTGGCACCCATCTTCGCCTCTCTCGCGGGCGGTGATAACGAACACACGTACACACACACACACACACACACATCCTTAGGCAAGGAACTGCGAGGATTCCCTGCTCACCCTCACCCCGCGCCGATAGCGGTCCTTGCGTGCTACCTCGGCGGACATGGCGCTATCGATGCACTGGAGCACGTCGGGGAACTGGGATAGGCTGCCGCCCTTCTCCTCGGCGTGGAAGGCGAGCGCGGCAATGTCGAGCACCGCGCGGGGCCACGGGGCACTGTCGTAGTATGCAAGGGTGTTCAGCGTCAGCAGCACACGGCTGCCACGCTGCACGAGGAAGCGCGGCGGCCGGATCAGCGAGGCCGCACCAGCGCCGAGGAGGAAGTGCGGACCGAGCAGAGAGAGGGGCATCTGGTGGCGGGTGTCGTCGCCATACAGGAGGCTGGCCTGCTCGGCGGCCGGCAGACTCAGGAACTGGGCAACGTCGAGTTCGTGAAATCGCATCTCCACGGTTCCGGCGCAGTGTTCCAGCAGCCGAAACGCCTTCGCCGGGTTCGCACACTGTGCGCAGGACCCATCCGTGAGCAGCACAACGTGGACCTCCGCCTCCTCTGCGGGCAGCCCAAGCGAGGAAAGGTCGAACTCCACCAGCGGCGCCGAGAAGCCCTCTGGCAGGTACAGCCGCCAGGCCAGGCCCGTGACCTCTGTGGACTCCCACTCCGTGTGCAGCGCCGGCATGGAACGGCTCGTGCCCGCCGCCCCGGTGCCGGACGACTCCACAGCCTGGGCGAGGCGCACGGCGGCGCGGTGCAGCTGTGCCATGGTCGGGTGCTCCAGCGGCCGCCCGCGTCCCCCCTCCCGTGCGTCGGCGGCGTCCGTTTCGGGAAGGGGAGGCTGCAGGCGGTAGAGATCCTTGCCCCCTCCTGGAACGCACAGGACGCTGCATCCCTGCAGGGGGCCGCCCACCAGAGCGGACGGACAGACGACAGCACCACTGGCGTTCACACCAGAGGCGGGCAAGGGCCACGCGGCCCGCAGTAGCTCCTCACGGAAGCCGTGGTCGTTGGCATCCACGATCATGAACTTGGTGTTGGTGCCAGCCGCCGTCGCAACGTCACGGCGCGCCAACTCTCGCGCTCTCACCGTGTCCCCGCAGGAAAGAGCAGACGGGGGTCTGTGGGCAGATTCGGCACCAGCGGGCAGCTCTTCGTCGAGCACAATAACAACGTCCGCCTGCGGCTGCGACGACGACGGCGGCAGGCGGTACATGTCCCCGCGCAGGATCGCCAGCGCGTCCTGGAAGGTGGCGCCGTCCACCGTCCACACGCGCCGCTCGGCCTCGAGCGCGGCAACGGCGTCCACCACCAGGCTGCCCACAAGGGCCTCGTAGGCGCGGAGCACAGGTGCGGCTACCCGCGGCGAGATCACAGGAAACACAACATTCTGTCGAACCCACGGGGCCTCCGCTGACGGGCGAGAGGTCGTGGCCCCGCCGCGGCCCCGGCGCTGGATCGCCGTCTCCACGACGGAAAGGGTTGCCAACGACTCGGACGCGGCGATTGCCCTGTGGACCTCTGCGGCAGCGGCATCGCGAGACGAGAGGGGGGTCACGACGTCCTGTGCGTCCACCACTCTTGTGGAGGTCACGGGCACGCCGGTCCACCACGCTGGCGGGGCGTGCAGGGACGGCGACGGCGACGACGACGATGATGATGATGGGCTGGGCGGCACCAGCACAAAGAAGGGCACCAGCTTACGAAGGGCGGTGACGGTCGGTGCCTGGGCAACGGCGGTGAGGAGGGCCTGGTGCGCCGCACCTCCCCGCGGCTCCGCGCCGTCCCCGCCCCGCATCGCCCTTGCATACGCCTCCGGCAGCACGAGGAATGCCACCCGCCCGTAGTCCCGCACGAGCTGCGCGGCCTGCTCATAGCTGCGAATGAACAGCGAGCTGACGGTGTGCCGCAGGACGAACTTCTGCAGCTCCCACGGCGTGACCAGCGACAGCGAAGGCGAGGTGAGCCGCGGGGAGTCCGCGAGGCCATTGCGGCCCAGCAGCACAAACTGCGGGCTCGGCACCGCTGAAAACAGCGCGCTGGGTTGGTCTGGCTGCTCCGTGGGATAGGCGGCTAGGCGCAGCCCACCGCACAGCTGGAGGGCCCCCGCAACGTGCGGCGTGTCGTCAGCGTCGTCGCCATCGACGTCCTCCCCATTTCTGGTGCTCTCCTTTGCTGAGCCGGTCCTGACAGCGCTGCGATCCGCTGCTGCCATAACGGCGTCGCCGACCTTGTCCCTCACCATCCAGAGCACGTGCGATGCCGAGGGGGACGGCGCGCGGCGGCTGCTCTCCTCGCCCATCGCGTCCTCGCTGGGCTCTGCGCTGCCACCGTCGACGGGGTACGCGCGCTGCATCATGCGGTAGAACGCGTCCGGTCTCAGCAGTACGACGCCTTCGCGGGAGCGGTTCAGCACACTGGCGATTCGGCTGTTCAAGGCAGACCATTCCACCTCGACAAGGATGTCCGCACCGCGGCCGCCCATGTGCTGTGTAGTAAAGCGCTCCAGCACCGCGAGGGACTCCATCGCCCCGTCATCCCAGTCATTGTAGATGAGCACAAGCGCTTCCCTCGGCGTGGTGGCCACCGCTGCGTCGTGCGTCACAGAGCCGTCAAGGGCACCAAAGACCTCGGCGTCAACGTCCACCACACCACGGTACACTCGGCGGTCCGCGACGTCGTCGCTGGCGGCGGTGGTGAGGAACTCCTTGTAGTGGTAGAAGTACGGCCACGCCCGCGTGATTGGCGCCACCGCCGCGCGGCTGCTGTCGCTCCTGTAGAAGTACTGCGTCACCATGGGACTCAGCAAGCCTTGCAGGCTGACACCGTCTGCGGCGATCCACTGATCTGTGAAGCGATCCGCCGAGGCAACGTAAAAGATGCGATCGGTGCGAAGGTCGGCGAGGAGGCCGTTGCCAAGGTCAGATATGGGAAAGTGACCGGGTGGTGGCGGTGGCCCGAAACTCTCCTCCGCCCATTTCGCGATGCGTGCCTCGCCGCGGGGGCTGCTGTGGGCCCGTCGGAAGAAGGGGAAAGGCGTTGTATTCGCCGCGCGTGGCTCAAGGAATATAGCCCCGGCGAACGGCGCCGCGTTGGGCAGTCGCGGGTGCGCCAACTCCGCCGTAACGCGCAGGAGGAGGAGGGCAACGCTGAGTGCCAGCGCCACTACCACCCACGAGGCAGGGGAACGCGCTGCCGCCCGCATGGGCACTGGCATTCCTCTCACACGCAGACACACTGCGCCACCTTCGCGATGGTGGGATGGGTGTCTGCCTCTTCGCCAGGAGGGCACCGTGCGGGACGCGGGACGCGGGGGGGGGGGGGGGCGTTGCCGCTCAATGCTAAAAGTGGCTGCGTGCCTTGCCCTTTGCTGTCCCCTACTCCTCTTTGCTTCTCTCTTTCTTCAGCCACTCCTTGTTGCTGGGCGGGGGGGGGGGGGAAGGCGATGAGCAGCGTTGGTCAGAGCACAGCGCACATACCCCACCCAGTCACATGCTCATCCAAATGAAGTCGGCCCAGGGCAACGAAACCACCCCGCTCCTGTCGGACCCGTCATCCGGTGCGTTCGCTTTTTGTGTGGTCATGTGAAGCTCGGGAGACGTGTCTAATCTAGGTGCGAGCATGCACGGCACTCGTGCCCTACACATGTATATGTGGGATGAGATGGAAGGGGGGGGGGAGAAGAGAATCTAACGAGGGGCAACTGTACACAAAGGGACGGAGAGGAAGAGAGAGTGGCGGAGACGTCAGCCCCCCTTCCCCACCGGAGGGTTTTGCCGGACATGACGAAGAACCCTGCGGCGGCCAGGGGACACGGCGAGGTCCGTTTCGTGCAGCGTCTTGCGGTCCTTTGTGATCTCGGACGGACTCGGCTGCGTCCTCCGCCCATTGCTGTCGGCGCTCAACCGGACCTTCCTATGTGCCATGGGCGACGCATCGGGAGGCGTGTGGCCCATGGCCTCGGCCCTGCGCTTGACGCCAGCCCTCGGGGTCAGGTTCTCCTTCTCCGCCAGCAGCCCGGACAGCCGGCGGCTCACCCCATCCCCGTCCTCCCACCGCGGTTCCAGGCTGGCCTTGGCGATGGCGACGCAGCCCTGCACCCGCTCGTTGCTTTCCCACGCGTCGGCGAGTGCGTCCTCCGTGGCGGCGAGGCGCGAGAGCAGAGAGGCGTGCGATTCGGTGCTGATGGCCTGTCGCGCGTCCGCTTCCGCCAGCGCCAGTGTCCCGCGTTTGACCTGCTCCTCCAGCGCGAGTCGCGTGGGGCCGTCTCGGCTCACAGCCAGCGCCAGGCGACGGTACGCCGCGGCGTCACACAGGAGTCGCTCATTCTCTAGCACCAGCTCTCTGACAACGGGGATCTTCACCAGCGACGCCTCGTCCACATCCGGAGAGGCTTCCCCGGCTGCTGGTGCTGCTGGGGACGGGGAAGGAGGGGGAGATGCCCGGAGGCCGCTTCGCATGGCACTTCACACCGACTCACGCTGGCCCCGTGTTTCTGCTTTGTATTTTGGGCGGTGCGCTGCGAACCGAAGGAAAGCAAACGAGGAGGAATAGGTTCGAGGAAGAGAAGGGGGTGGTGGAAGTGAGGAAGCACTTGCAGAACTCCACAAATGCAAGCGGGGGGGGGGGGGGGGGGGGGGGGGTGGTACTCTCCATTGCCGGTCTCGGTGCTGTAGCCGCCATTGGCGCTAGTGGTGTAGCCACCCACCTGCCCAGCTGGCGGTCCACCGCCGCCGTGGTTGCTCTGGTTGCTACTGTTTGCNGGGGGCCCCCCCCCCCCCCCCCCCCCCCCTTCCCCCGACTCGTTTTGACCACCCGCAGTGCCAAGACGCGACCCGTTCTTCACTTTCATTTCGCTGTTCTATCACAAGGGAAATGTGTGTGTGTGTGTGTGTGTGTGTGTGTGTGTGTGTCCGCTTCGCTGTGGGCGTGCATGGGCCTGGCCTCGTCATGAGCACTGCTTATCACTGAGGAAAGGAGGGGGAGGCACTACATGGCAAAGGGCTTGAAGATCTCCTCCACCGTCTTGGCTGTTGTGAAGGACCTGGCACGGCCCACTTTGTACCGCACAGCCCCGTTGTCAACGTACAGGTGGACAACGGGGCTCGCAGAGTCCTCGCTGCCGTCGTGCAGGCGGTGGAGGACGTGGCCGGTGGCCGCTCGCGAGTCTGACGCCTCCAGCACCAGCTGCTTGTCCTCAGCCACGGCAGACAGCAGGTGGATCGTGATTCTGCCGTGCGACTGCTTCAAAAAGCCCTCGTAGCGCTTCTGCTGCGCAGCGGTGTGCACAGCCCCACCACCACTCTCGCGGACAAGCTCGCTGCGTCCCACAGTCTCCACGAGCAGCAGCAGCCGGTAGTGGACAGTGTGAAGCAGGTTCCGCATCCCCGCGACGGCGGCGTCGCTGCGCTCGAGCATGCCCACAAGTGCGGGCTTGTGGCGCTGGGCGAAGGGGACACACAGCTCCTCGTGCAGCGCGCGGGCCATGCCGGGACGGGCCACACCCGTGGTGAAGCGCTCCTCCAGCGGCAGGAGTACGGCGTTGTACACGGCCTGCACCAACGCTGTCGTGCGTCGTGGGTCGCCCGGAGCCGTGCACGGGGAGCTGGTGAGCACCTGCGCGACGGTGGTGCTGGCGTAGACAAGACACTGGTGACAGGTCAAGGCAAAGTGCCCCTCGTCGCGGAGATAGAGCGGTAGCAAATCCTCTGCGAGTGCGGAGAGCGGCCGCAGTAGCAACCGCGCACGCAGCGTCGGTGGCGCGCGCGTGCCAACATAGGCCGCCCAGCCAGGCAGCAGCAGCATGCCCGCAGACAAGATCCGAGGGGGGCACAGGCGCAGCAGTAACGCAGATAAGAGCTCCGTAATGCCACCCAGCACATCCGCTGGCAGCGCGGCCCCCCGCGGCGAGGCGGCGTCGTCGAGTAGCTGGAGGAGAGCGGTGTCCGCGGCAGCCGGCCGGCAGTGCCACGCCCTCACCAAACGCAGGCAGGTGTCCTGACAGTGGTGGAGATCCGCACAGAGGGCGGCGAGGAGCAGTCGACCAGCAACAAAAGCCCCCGTTCCCTCCTCATCCTCGCTGCTGGCTGAGGGAGCGTGGTCTGCGCCGCCGCCGCCACCACCTCCAAGGCACTGATGCCACCACAGCCGCTCGGCGTCGGGGGAGCGGCCCCACAGGTGCTGCACCCGCAGCCCCTTGACAGTGCGCGCCAGCACGGGGTACGGCACTCCCTTTCCCCGCTGACGCGCCATGGCGGGGGAGGCGGACACGGCCTCCTGCAGAAACCTGTCCGACATGTCCGCCGCCGCCCTGACAAACGCGCGGAGCTGGCCGAGGCCGCGCAGGGACTGCACCGTTGCAATGGATCCGTGATGGTCGCCGCTGCCACGTAGGCTCGTGGAGAGATGGGACGAGGCCGTGGCGGCGGTTGTGGTGGTCGTGGTGGTGGGTGAATGCCCTTGCCCAAGACTGCTTGGTGCTTTCACGGGGAAAGCCGGCATCCGCGCAGCGCTTGGGGACGAGCCGGCGATCGCGTCGGCGGGACTGGGCGGGGCGTGCTCGTCCAGCAGCAGCATCGAACGCTGCAGCGCACGGTTGGTGTTTGTGAAAAGGCTGTCGACATCGAACGAGGTGAACATTCACGTGCCCTCTTCGCTGGCAGCGTGGAGTGGGGATGTGTGAGCACGCCCTCCACCTCACGAAACGAAACGAAACGAAAGAGTGCTTCACAAGTTCTTTCCCTGTGCTTCTACTGCGTGAAGAAGAGGGGAGGGGGAGGGGAGGAGAAGGTTGCCAGTGCCTTGCCAGTGCGAGTCAGCCCAAGCACTCAGAGAGAGGGAGAGACACACACACAACAGACACAACAGACACAACAGAAGCCATGTCCTTCCCCTCCTATCGCCCCTTTGCCTCTCTGCAGAGGTCATCGCTTCGTCTTCGTCCCGTTTCTCTTTTCCGCCTCATGCGCCTCTTCACACGGAAGTAGGGCAAGTATAGCGCAAGTGAGGCAAGTACGTGGGCGTGGGGGGGGGGGGGGGGACGAATCGTCGATAGCAAAGGGGACACGAAGTGGCGCATGCGCCACAATATGTCTGTCCCGGTGCCCGTTGAGAAGACAACGCAGGGGGATTAGTCGTAGACGACAACGAACACGGTGGCCATGAGGAGAAGGAGCGCGACACCTGCGCCAACGAGGCCGTAGCCGGAGCCGCTGTCACACATAAAGTTCCTGTTCTCCACAAAGACGCACAGAATGCCGGAGACGACCAACGACAGCGGGTTGAAGAGGATAAGCGTGGCCGAGGCGGTCACGCCAAGCACATCAATGGCGGCCGCCTTCACGATGCACTGGCCCAGCAACTGCAGCCCCCACAGGCAAGCGGAGATGATGTAGCAGCGGAAGGCGTAGTTCAGAAAGTGGTCGTGGGCATCTTGGAATGTGGAGCGAAGCTGCCGCTCTGTTGACACGAGGGGAATGTAGTGCTGCAACCACGATGGGCTGTACTGGTACCAAATGTCCGTCGAGCCACGAGGGAGCTCGGTGGCCTCGCGATTGATATCCGAGCTGCAGCGGTAGCTGATGATGCCGTACGTCTGCGGGCGTAGTGCCGGCGTGAGCCAGTCATTGTCGGTGGGGTACCTGGCGTCACGCATGCTGGCAACCCTTGCGTACATTGTCGTTGTCAACGCGACGACTTGCGGGGAGTCAAAGGCCGCGCACCACATGCCTTGGATGGGTTTCCCCTGCGAGAACGGGTCGTACCCGAGGGCGGTGGTCGCTCCCACGTTCTTGTACCTGTCCAGCATCGACTTGTTGCGGAACACGTCCGAGGCGTACTCGGCGTCAAAGAACAGTAGCACGTAGCACTGTGTCGTCTCATTCTTCTCGTCGTGGGGCTTCTTGCGGCAGTACGGCGTGAAGGTTTCCCCGAGCGGGTCCGTGGTGATGGGGCGCCAGCGAATGTCCCACAGGAAGGCGGGCAGCAGCGCAAAGGAGGGATAGTCCTTTGAGGGGTAAACATCGCACTCGGCGGCCATGGAGAAGTCCATCGTTGGGCCGTCCAGCACGTGGCCGTTGGCCTGCACACGGGTGAAGGCGAGTGCGGTGATGGTGCCGAGCACAAGGCCCACGTCCAGGATGACCAGGCCCCAGCACAGAATGCGGATCATGCCGTCCTTGCTCGAGGGTGACGACACCCCACCCAGCGGGATCATCACCACCATCACCTCGATCAGAGTCATAACGGTCATCATAACGGCCGTCGTGGCCCCCAGCTTGGCGTCCGACCGCAACGCAGTGCGCAGGAAGCCGAGGGTGTAGGCCACCACAAAGTTCGCCGTGATCATGACGGCAGCCATTATGGCGGTGGCGACGCACCAGCGCACGTGCTTCACCCGGTTCAGAATGCGGTCCCGCCGCTCGTACTCCTCCACGCGGCGCTTCTCTGTGAAGTACTCCTCGCGTGTCATGATCTTTGGTTTGGCGACGATGGCCCGAATGTACTGCGCAAGGCCATCCTCCTTGCTGCTCCACCCCTTCCGCCTGAAGTAGGTCCAGTGTGGGGCGAAGTTGCCGTAGTAGCGCCAGAACTTGCACACGCGGCTCACCTCAAGGATGTCGTTCATGCTGTCGGCATCGACAAACAGCAGCACCACGTTGAGAATGTCGGCGGGAAACGGCCCAGACTGCCCTGGAGGCGGCATTGCCTCCCCACTACCCCCGCCGCGGTCGCGCGTCAGGTTGGGTGGTATGCACGAGCGAAAGCGCACGACATCGGTCGGCTTCCCACTGAAGGTGAAGCCCAACGAGTTGTCCCGCGTGTGCACAAAAGAACCGCCACCGGCGCGGAGAGAATCGGCCGCCGCACTGCCGTCGCCGCGATGCAGGAGGCCGGTGTACCTGTCGCGCGTGCCAGCGTCGTTGGCGGTGCTGCTACTTCCTGTCGGGACGCTCCAGCTCATGTCCGTGCCCGTGGGCACGCCGTGCTGGCGACGCCTCCACGAGGGGGGCAGGTGCGACCGACTGTGGTCGTCGTTGTAGTCAGTCGTCGTCTCGGAAGAATCCTCTAGTGCCGGGGCAGTACTGTTCACGGGCAGTCGCCCGCGGCGCTGCGAGTGCTCAGAGGAATGAGGAGAGAGCGACGACGAGCCGTTGCGCATGGTGGTGACGCTGGCGGCGGTGGGTGAGGCGGCGGAGCGGCTGCCGCCCCCGCGAACAGTGGCCGGCGCGAGCCCCGAGCCGCCCGCGACTGCAGGCGAAGCCATCGCTACCAGATCAGCGCCGTGGCCGTCGGCGGGCGACGACGACGACGCCGCTGCCGTCATCGCTGCTGCGGTTGCCATCCCGGAGGTTGGCGCCAGGACGCCGCCCATGTCGAGATCAGAGGAAGCGAGTGGTGGGCCAGTGCCCGCAGGGTCCCCCCCACTGCCTGGCGCCATGCCAGGAAGCGGGCGACGGCGACGAGAAGGATGCGAGGGAGCGGTGGGCTCCACCTCCTCGTAGCTAACCCCCAGTTCATCCAGGGACTCGACATCGCTGCCAATCTTGAAGAAGGACATTGCTCTGGCAGAGAAGAGAAAAAGGAAAGGCAGGTATCTGCGGAGGAAATCTGATCAGAGCGCACTGGGACGCTTCGCAGATGGAAGGAGAAGGGAAGACAGGGGGGGGGGAGGGGCAGGTGCTGGCTGCTCGTCCCATCACAGCACGTGGGTTTTCATGACGGGGGTACGTCAGCACCACACTCCCTACTGGTGTGCTGCTGGGGTGTCAGGAATGTGTGAAGTGTCATTGATTCTCTGTGAGCCGGGAGGTGTGTTAGCGGGTCGTCTGCTGCGGCGTAGAAAAGGGTCAGGAAGGCCCGGAGGGAGGGGGGAGGAAATGGGGGGAGGGGGGGGTCGTCTCCCATCGAGTGCGACCGGTCTGCACTTGCTGCTTCCGGCTTCCTCACGCACATCAACTGCCCACCGGGGCACCTCCGCTCGTCAGCGAGACGAGGTGGTGGCGTGGGGACACGAACGTGGTGGTGCGCAGGCCGCAGACACCGCGTGCGCCAACGTCCCCCCGGTACAAGTCGCACTCCAGGGAGAGAAAGAGGAGCGTGAAGTAGCGGAGCGTTGCCGCGTAACGGCCGGCGTCGGCGCTCCTGACGACAGGACTGCCCGTGGCGTCGGTCGTCAGCAAAGGACAGTGGAAGGCGTCGCCCGACATCACATATGACGCCCAGGCCGCGTAGACGCGATCCTTGGTGTACTCGAACAGCTCGTGAAAGGACCGCATCAGGAGCAGCGAGGCGTCACACGTGTCGTGTGAGCCATCGCTGGCGCTCACCAAGCGAAAGGGCGGCCTGCCCTTGTCAGGGACGCTGGCGTATGTGTACTGCAACGGAGCCTCCAGGTGCATGACGACGGGGTCCGCGTAGAGTCGCAGGCACGTCGCCGCCAGCGCCTCGGCCGCCTGCAGCACCTCGTCGCTCGTCAGCTCGTCAGCTGACGCGGGTGGGGTGCTAGGGTGAGCGTGGAAGCGCGCGCCACGCGACAGCACCGCCGGCAACCCACACAGGCGCGGGTAAAAAATGCCTGCTCCACGGGAGGAGACGTACGTGTAGTTGGCGGCGTCGGTCCTCGCGGTGTGGAAGGTGTCCCGCACGAGCCGAGTCGTCGCGCGCGAGTAGGCCACGCGAAGACGCTCTGCCGCAGTGCTGCTGCTGCTGCCACTGGCCGCCCTGGTGGCAATCCAGCTCTCCAGCACAAACTCGAGCTGCTCCACGGAGACGTCTCTGCGCGGTGGCGCCTCTATCTCCTCTGCGACAACGCTGGCCGCGGGGAGGGGCGGCGCGCGGCGAAAGGATCGCTGCGCGCGTGCGGGTGCCGCTGCAACATCCACCGCTCGCTCTCGCACAATCCTCCGCCGCTGCTGCTCACAGATATCCGCCTCAGCGCTGAACCCACGAACGCGCAACACTGCTTGCACGCTGTCCAGCGTTTCCACCGCCTCGGCGAGTGCCGCAATATCGTCGACAGCCTCCTTCAGTGCACGGTTGGTGAACGCCTCCACGACGTCCCCCACGGCAGCGGGCTCCTTCGCGCGCACCAGCAGCGCCACGTCGAGCAGACCAACAGCCATGTCCGCGTCCATCGCAAACAGCTCATCCGCGGAGGCGACGGCGGTCTTTACAAATCTCATTGCACGCCGCGTCAGGTCAACGCTGTTTAGGGACGCGGGCGACCACGTTGGGGCGGTGGCTGCTCGCTGCGGCTGCCCGGCGTCGTGCATGCCATTGTCCCACCGCTCCCGAGCGCGCGCTGCAAATGAGTCCACAATGTGCTCCTCCACGACTTGCGATAGGATCTGCACCAGCACCAGAAAGCCGAGGAAGCCACCCACGGCCAACAGGATGTACTTGTCGATACAACGGACCCCAGCGCGACGGCGGTGTCCGGACGCTTGCGGACGCATGGACCACCACACTCTACCCTACACTCCTACACTTCCTTCCGCAAGTACCGCCGCGCGGCCACGGTGGCGAGTACGGATGAAGAAGGAGAAGGAGTGGAAACACAGTCGCCCTGAGGCCCCTCCCCCACACACTATACGGCGCGGGGAGAGAAGACAAAGGCAAAGGCAAAGGCAAAGGCAAAGGCGGAAGGAAAGTAAAGGAAAGAGGCAGTCGGTACACTTTGACTTACGAGTGTGATGGACAGGAGGAGTGTGGGGCATATAGAAAGGGACAGATAGAGGGGGGGGGGAGAGCTTCGCTCTGCGTCATTTCGTGTGGTATCCCTTCCCTCGGAGACTCTCACAGGCCCTGTGGGAGTCTCCGAGGAAAGGAAGGCGAGAGTCCTTTTGCTGCTTTGCCTCACCCAAACACATGTACCTGTCTGTTATTCTTAGTGCGTTTGTGAAGAGAGCTCTTGCTCGGAGCGATGCCGGACGTCGCACATATCAGAGCGGGGCAAGGGGAGAGAGAGTGAGAGAGTGGAGGACTAGACGCTCTGCGGGGGGAACACGCGCGTGTTCCCGTACCGCTCCCGCTCCAAGCTTTCTCGCTGCTCGCGGAGGTGCTCCAGGCCCTCGGGGACGCCCACGACGAACGTGCCAGGAGCCCCTTTGCGGCGCACGTCGGTGAGGTGGGCCAAGCGCTGGCGAAGGCTCCGGCTCCACTGGTAGGAGGCCTCGTAGGCACGCTCCTCCTCCGACCGCAGGAACCCGTACCGCCACAGCCACGTCGCCTCTCTGGCGGCCTCCGCCTCTGCCTCCGGGTACTTCGTCGCGCTGCCACGCGCCGCGGAGCCGCCGCCACCGCTCGTCGCGTCGACTGTGCCACTCGATACGCTGAATGCGGGGCACCTCTCCTCCGCCGCCGCGTCCTCGTCCACGAACATTTCCCGCTGCTGCCGCGCCTCGGCGGCGCGAACCGCCCGCGTGGCGGCGTCGCGCTTCCCCTGGTGAGCGTCGCCGTCGCCTCCTGCGGTGGCTGGGCGGTCGCTGACGGCTTTGTCGCCAAACAGGCAGCCCCGTTGGCCCACGTGGCCGTAGTGGAGCACCAGCTCCTCGCCTGGCCGGATGTTGCGCGCGGCCGTGACGACGACCTCAGACATCCCTTGGCCGCCTGGCGACTCCCGGCACACGTACGTCACGTTCGCACCGGTGTGCGAGTGATTGAGGCGGTCGAGGAAGGGGACAAGCGCCAGTTCCGCGGCGCCGCGGCGGTAGCGCAGATTGACTGCACGTGAACGCAGCATGAAGTGGGCCCACCGCATGGACTCGAGCTCCTCCTCCGCGGCAGGATGGCGGGCCTCTTCTCCAACCGCCGCGTCGCCCCCCTCGTCGAAGGCCGGGCTCAGGACGCGGAGGAGCGGCGCAAGTACGCTGTGCTGCAGCTCGGCCTCCAACGCGGTAAGTCGTTTCACCGCGGCACTCCCGCTGTGCCGCATCGTGTGCCTCACGGCGGCGTCGAACTGCCGTGGCGTGAGGGCCGTGTGACGCCCGGCATGGAAGTCGGCGAGCATGGCCTCTGTCAAGACCACCTCCGTGCGCGGTGTGCGCAGGCCCTCCGCCAGGCCCTTCTCCTCCACCGCCGCAACCATCAGTTCCGTCGCCGCCTCCTTGACGTCCGCGCCAGGGGGCAGGGGAGCCGTCAGCGAGCCAAGCGCGAGCCGCCGCTGCAGGGGGGTGTGGTCGGTCCCGCGGTCGTAGTGCTCGGCGAGCAGCAGGCCGAGAGGGGGCTGGCGCCGCGGCATCGTGCGCACCCACGCCGCGAGCGGCGACCGTGGCACAAGTTCGCGGAACCGGGAGCTGTGGTAGAGGTAAAGCACCGCGGTCGCCAGCAGCCCGTCGCGAGAGGCCAGGAGCTGCGGGTTCGCCGCTCCCGGCATGGCGCGCAGCAGCTCCGTCATCTCGTCGTACCTCCTCAGCGGTAGCGAGCGCGGGTCGCCGTTGGGGAGCCGTGCTGCCGCTGCATGAGCCAGACACCGTAGCTGCTCGTCTGCTGCCTGCCCCGACAGGACAAGGCTGTGTGGCACCACACACAACCGCTCTCCCCGCACAATGCGCTTCCTCGCCACCGCGCACCGCACAGGCAGACCAGTGCGCTCCTGGCCATCGCCGCCGTACAATCGTGTCTCAAATGCCACCGCGTTTGGTCTCGCGTCAATGGCACGCATCCACAGCGCCTCCAGCTCTCGCGGAACCGTCGAAGCCAAGCACCTCACACTTGTACGGAGTGCCGGCATCAGACAACGGAGGGGGTGTTATGGCGTGCGCGTGAATGAGATGGTGTGGGTGTGGGTGTGGGGAGGGGTTCGTCTGCGTCTGTGTTTCCTGTCTGCTGCAGACAAACAGAAACTGCAGGTGGGAGACAGATCCCTAAGGGGGGGGGGAGGGGGAGAGAGAAGGAGCGGAGGGGGGGGGGGGGAAGGATTGCCGCCTGCCGGCCACATGGAGGAGGGGGACGTACCAGACAAGAAGACTGCTATAGGCGCGGCCCTCCACAAAAAAAGCACTTTACCTTCCTCCTCCATCGGAGTTACCGTCTGCACCAACGATGGTGTGTTGGCAGTGCACAGCTTCCCTCCTTCCTGCTTTCTTGGCAAGCAGCCAGCCGATCTGGTCGGAGGCCACCGTTATAGAGTATTAGTGGGGTAAAGTAGAGAGAGCACTGCGTAAAGTGCTGCACAACGCGGACGGGGGTAGTGCGAGGAAGGGAGGACAGGAGGGTGGCCACCTGGTGGGACATAGCGGTCCTGCCCCCGTCAGCCCCCCCCCCCCCGTCTACGTTCCGTAGTCCCTCTTGGGGGTTAGTCGTCCATCGCGAGCGCATTGTCGTAGTTGTCCTCGTTTCGCTTCTTCTCCCTGGCGGCGGCCAACTTCAACTCCTGGGCCCTGTGGCGAGCGGCGTGGTCGTCGGCAAAGGCCGAGGTGCCCTTCTTCTCCTCAAGAGACGCCTTGAATTCTTCCAGCGTCATGTTGTTCTCCGCCGCCTGCTTCGCCAGCTCCCGCTCGATCTCATTTTCAACCTCCTGTTTGTTGATGAAGGAGACCTTCTTCTTTGTTGCGCTAATCTCCTTCTCAATGTCCTTGAGGCGGGCCTTCTCCTTCAGCCCCGCCTTCACAAAGTCCGCCGCGGGAACTGCTTCCTTCTCCTGCACCCTCCGCTGCAAGTCGCGCAGCATCTCAAGCCGACCCTTCAAATTGTCCGCCATGAGGGAGAGGTGTGGGCAACGGACGGTCCGACGGTAAGTAAAACGAATGCGACGAGGATTCCTTCTGAGAGATGGAGAGAGCGAGTAGGCAGACTGGAATGAGAGACAGACAACGAGAAGTACTTTATGCAGTGATTGCCCGTTACTGGGGAGAAGGGAAGGGAGACAGTCATGCTAAGTGCCGTCGGGGGCACCGCCGTGTCCCTCGTGCACGCCAACACGCGCGACTCCTCTCCTCTTCTCTTCTCCCTCCTCCGCTTACTCTTTATTCCGAACGGACGGGTCGCCAGAGGCTGTGAAGGAAGGCGAGACACACACAGACACACAGACACAGACACAGACAGACAGAGGAAGGGCTAAGCAAGTCACCGCCACTCCTTGTGATTGGGAAGTCGTTTGTGAAGAAGAGAGCAGAGAGAGAGAGACGTGGCAATGGTATTTTACTTCTTCCTTCTCTGGATGACGCCTTTCTCGACGAGATACTCCGGTAACGAGAGGAGGCCGGTGACGGCGCGCACCTCGTCCACTGGCTTGGCCAGCATCTCCTCCCACGGCACGTTGAGGTAGAACGGCACGTAGCGCTCCCCGTGGACAGATCGCGGCGCCTGCGCAGCCGCCCACTCCCAGTAAATCCTCATGTTGCCGCGCTGCTGCCCAACAAGGTGCGGAGCGCCTCCCGCGATGGCAAGCAGACCCAGCGGCAGGCCCGTTTGCTGCCACTCGAGCAACTTGATGGCCAGCTCCTCCTCGACAGAGCGACCCGCATCGGTGATGGTGTGCAGGAAGTCGTGGCATTGGCGGTAGCGGGTCATGACGTAGGCCAGCGTGGGGTCGGAGATGTGTCGTACGGGGGTGCGGCCGCTGGGGGTGAAGTGGTTGTGGTCCATGTAGGCGGCGTAACGCTGGCCGAAGCTGCCGACCGGTTGCGCGCGCGCCTCCTCAAGGACCTCGTCGCCGACCAGCGGCTGCTGGCGCAGGATGGCGCGTCCTGTGCGGTCAGCCATCATCGATCGCTTCATGTTCTCGAGTGCGTCGAGTGACGACAGCTCGCCGACCGCCGACACCGCGTCCGCGTCGGTGGGATCACGAATGGCACGGATGCTCTGGTAGGCAAAGGCGGTTACCTGTCCCGCCACGCTGGCAGTCAACGTGATGAACTGCATGACTCGGCGCAGGGCGAGGGGATGGCGCGTCAAGCAGGTGGAGAGGAGGGAGGGACAGGGTACTGAGAGTACACAAGCGCTACATTGGGACAAAGGCAAAAGAGAGAGAGAGGAAGGATAACACATGGCAACTCCCCCCTCCCTCCCCCCCCCCTTCCCCCGCACACACGCGCGCATGCGGACGGTACGCAGATGTGCGTACGCAGGGAAGAGGGAGGAGGCACACGCTGCCCTTCCGATACCGACGGGGGGCTTGTGATCAACGGGGGGATCACCGCATTGGCCCGGCTTCCGCTTTCCACCTTTTATCTGTTACTTCCTTTTTCTCGTGGAGGGATGGAAAGGAGGGGGGAAGGTAGGCGACTGATCCAAGCCACATGTAGGCTCGGAGAGGGGAGCACGCCCAGAAAGAGGAGAGAAGAGAGGAGAGAGAAAACAGTAAGGAAATGGAGAGCACTGCTGTTATCCAACCGTATGAGCGTTCTACATGGCGCGGCCAGCGGGACTGGGTCGCGCGTTCGCTGGGGAAGGGGGGAGAGGTGCGGACAGAGGGAGTCGTGCCTCCCAGCGAGGGGTGGGCACCGGCGAGCGACGGAAGGGAGGGGGGAGAGGGGGGGGGGGGGAGAGCACAGGCGAAGGAAGAAGAATGAAGCACTGTTCCTCGCACGGCTGCCTCCATTTGCATTCTCTCGTCTCCGGCTTCGCACCTGTTCCACCATGATGGGATCGGATCCGGCTGCCTCAGAACATCTGCGTGCTCTCTCGCGACTCGTCGCCGTCGCTGCGGCCGCCCTGACTCTGCCCGCGGCCCGCGCTGCCGGCTCCGCCACGTCCCTTGCCACGCGGGCTCTCGGGGCGTGGCGTCGTCGTCGCGGACGCGCCGTCGTCGAAGTCGATGGTGCTGCGACCGTCGCGAAGTTGGCGGTTCACGAGGCGGAAGTACGTCCCTTCCATGTTGAGCAGCTCCTGGTGCGATCCCTGCTCCGCCACGGTGCCGTTGTCGAGCACGATGATGTTGTTTGCGTTGACAATCGTCGAGAGGCGGTGAGCGATGACAACGATGGTGCAGCTCTGGGAGAGGTCGTCGATGAGCTTGTCCAGGGCCTGCTGCACCAGCGACTCGGACTCGGAGTCGAGCGCGCTGGTGGCCTCGTCCAGCAGCAGGACGCGCGGGCGGCGGAGAAGAGCACGGGCAATGGCAATGCGCTGACGCTGGCCACCGGACAGGCGGACGCCACGCTCACCGACGCTGGTGCGGTACCCCTCGGGGAAGCCCATGATGAAGTCGTGCGCGTTGGCGTCCATGGCGGCCCTGCGGATCGCCGCGGGGTCGACTGTGCCGAGGCCGTACGCGATGTTCTCCTCGATCGTGGTGTTGAAGAGTTGCGTGTCCTGCGCCACGACGGCAAACTGGTGGTGCAGCCACGGGAGCGAGAGGGTGCGCAGGTCGCGTCCATCGACGAGCAGGCGGCCCTCCTGAGGGTCGTAGAAGCGCAGGAGGAGATGCATGAGCGTTGACTTGCCGCCGCCGGAGCGGCCGACGATGGCCGTCATGCTGCTACGAGGGAACACGACATTGACGTCGCGCAGGACGATGCGGTCGGGACGCATCTGATAAAAGAAGCGGACGTGCTGCAGCTCAATGGTGCCCTCCAGTTGGGGGAGTGCGACACCCTTGCGGGGGTCGATGTCGGGCTCGCCGTCAAGCATCGTCAACACGCGCTCGGCCGCACCAGCGCTTTTGGTGAACTGGTTAAGAACGCCATTGAGGCCCTGGTAGGCGCCGTTCATCATGCTGGCGTACAGCTGGAAGGTCACGAGCTGGCCAACCGACAGCTCGTCAGGCCTGCTCATGACCATGTAGCCGCCAAAGCCGAGGAGGATGGCGCTGGAGCCCAGGTCCATAAGGCTGGTCACAAGGTACGCGCCGGAGAAGGCCACGGCATCGCGCATCGTCCTGCTGAGAGCCTCCTCCATGGACTCGGAGAACTTCTTTTTCTCGTGCTCCTCTGTGGAGAAGGAGCGAACGGTGCGGATGTTGACGAACGCCTCGGTGGCGGTGCTGTTCGCCTGCGCCAGGGCGTCCCAGACGCCGCGGTTGATGCGCGCGGACCAGCGCGCGTAGGTGCCTGTGATGTACACAATGGGGCCAACGACAGTGAGGGAGATCATCGCCAGGCGCCACGACACTGTCAGGCACATGAAGAGGCCCCCGACAAGTGTAATGACGTTGGAGAGGACAGAGCTCATGAGGGTGTTCACGGGCTGCACCATGGCCTGCACGTCGTTGGTCATGCGAGCCGTGAGGGAGCCAACCGTGTTGCCGTCGTAGAAGGAGATGTCACGGTAGATGAGCTTGGAGAAGAGGCGTTCGCGGACACCCATGGTGAGGTTGCGCATCACCAGCATGCTGCCAAAGGAGCGCACGCTGCCCAGCAGCAGTGTGATGACGGACAGGATGCAGTAGTAGAAAATGTAGTTCCAGAAGGACTCCTGTTCCCCTGCGATGATGCAGTCGAGCACCTTGCCCTGGAAGTTGGGCAGCACCACACGGATGCCCTGGTTGATAACGAGGCAGCCGAGCGAGAGCGCCACGATCTTCCAGTACGGCTTCAGGAAGACGAAGGAGCGCCAAATGTAAGAGAAGGGAGAGAGCTCCGTCTGGTCCGCGGAGACCCCGCGGTCGCCACGGTTCAGCACATTCTCTGCCGCAGCGAGAGAGCGGCGGTTGTAGCACTGCAGGCAGCAGTCAAAGTCGCAGGAGAGGCACTCAAAGTCCTCCTTGATGATGCGCTGGTTGCACACGTCGCACTTGGTGGCGGCCACTTTGTGGTTGAAGCGGAGCGGGTGGGGGTGGAGCTCCGGCTTGAAGGCGTCGGGGGTGCCGAGGAGCAGGTCGAGGTAGGAGTCCAGCGAGAACACTTCAATGTTCACCCACAGCACCGTGATGGCCATCAGAAACTCCTGGTACGGCGTCTTGACAAAGTTGAAGAAGAGGCACTTGACGGCAATAGCCACGTTGCACAGCGTGAACAGAACAAACACAAGCAGCAGGAGAGCAGTTTTGATCGCGTGGTTGCGGTAGCGCGTGATGGACCGGGCACGGACCTTGGCGAATGGGTCGCTGGCCTCCGCCTCGTCCTGCGCCACGGCGGAGTAGTCCCCGTGACTGTCGCGGGCGTGGCGTCGCTCATCCGTCTCGCCGTCGCCCTCGTTCGGCGCGCCATCCTCCTCGTCTTCGGCGTTGTCCTCAAGATTGGCGCCGCCGCTGATGTGGAGCAAACGGGGAAGCGGTGACCACACGACAAATGAAACGATGAGACGCACCACGAGCAGCACCACGAGATCGGTGGATTTGTTCGTCCAGTCCAAGAAGCTGTCCCACGTGAGCTCCTTGATATCGCCGTGCAGCGTCGTTGCAAGCAGGGCAAACGTGCACACTATATCCAGCATCAGCGCCATGAGGAAGAAGAAGCCCTGGCACCAGCGGGAGCACAGCCCCACCGACCGGTTCGTGCCCCCTCGCTTCCCACCGCGTTCAGCCGACATGGCGGGGAGGGAAGAAGTCCGCGACAGGGAGAGAGAGGAGATAAGCTTCTTAGAGGGGAGAGGTTGGGAGGTGCCACAGAGTGAGCTCCACGGAGCGCGGACGCTGGTCGGCCAAACAGGAAAGAGAGGACAAGAGTAAAGTATAATAATGGTGAGTGACAGTGGCAATTGCTAAACACCTCTGCGGCGGGTGAGGTGGAGGAGGGAGGGGGGGGGAGGAAGGAAATAGGGGTGTACCATGTACTGCGCCACCACCACGCCAACATCACAGTGGCACGACAAGGCACACGGTCTATCCATGCGGAACCACCGGTGCCTGCCGACAGCAACACTGCCATTCTCTCACTCCCACACTAACTCTTTCTTCGTTTTCTTCGATTGGTTAAGGGTGTGGTGGGTCGATGTTGCGTTTACCTAAAGCTGCCCTCCGTGACACCACTCGCAGTGCCCCCTTCCCCTCTCTGTCAACAGCGCAGAGGGCAAGGAGGGAAGCGATTCGAGAGGTTCTGCGAGACAGAGACGGTGCAGTGGGGCGGGGTAAAGAAGAAGACGGCGGAGGAGAGGAGGAGGAGGAGGGGGGGACACTCACGACCTCTTGTTTCTGTTGTGGAACGTGCGATTGCCACTGTTCTTGCCGAACTTGTCGCGCTTTGGCCGGCGGCTGCTGTTGTTGTTGTTGTTGCCTTGGCCGGCCCCCCGGCTGCCCTGCCGCGATGTGGCGGGTCCTTTGTACGTGTGCTGCGCACCGCCTGGCGCGCCGCTCATGCGGTGGGTGCCGTTGAAGGGCCTGGGCTCGTCTTCCTCAGCTTGCCAAGGGTCATCGTAGTACCCGTAGTCTTCGCCTGCGTAGTAGCCGTAGGGGTCGCTGCTGTCGTCGCCGTCCCAGTCGCCGTCAGGGTCGTCGTCGTCGTCATGGATCATGTAGTTGTAGAAGCCATACGGTGGACCGTCCGGGTACTCCATGTGGTAGAATGGGCCGCCGCTGGGGCCCTTGTGGATGTAGGACTTGTTGCTCCCGCGCCGCGCGCTTCGCTGGTTGCCCTGCCGATGGGGCCGGCGGCTGTTCTTCTTCTTGTCGTCGCTCCAGCGGTTGAACTCCTCGACCACCTTGCCCACCTCCTTGCCCAGCGCATTGCTGATGAACTCAAAGCTCTTCCCATCCTGGTACATGTTCACGAGCGCCTGGAGGTCGGCCTCACCCCATGTTGTCGTCTTCACTTTCTCCTTCTTCTTTCCGCTCTCCGTGGCGCTGTTGCCGTTGGGGTGAGGCGGCTGCCGGCTCCTCTGCTGGCGCGGCGGTCGATAACTGCCCCCGCCGAAGTTTGGTGCGGCGTCCTCGCGGGCGAAGCCGTCAAAGTTGTCAGCACGGTGCATGTCGCGCTCAAAGGCGTCGCGATCGTTCTGCCGGCGCAGCTCCTCCCACATCATTTCGTACAGAAGGGGATCCAAGTCTTCGTGCCACGGTTGGTAGCCCTGGTCCTGCGTGGTGTAGTAGTTGTGCTGCGGATGCTGCTGGTGGTGCCCCGCGTGCCAGTAGGACGACGCCCCGCCACTCGGGCTGTAGCCACCCATGCCGCCCGGCTGGCCTGATCTCGCTGTGTCGTGGTGATGAGAAGAGAGCTTGCGGCCTGCCTTGTGGAAGCGGTTCACGGTGCTGTACGCATTGTTGATGTCCACCATCCGGTTGTTGGCCCCTGCTGCTGTCGACGACGACGACGTGGGCGACGCAGCGGCGATGTCGGGGTGGTGCTCCTTGGCCAAGTCGACGTACTTCTTCTTGACGTCCGCGAAGCTGACGGTGGTGCTCACGCCAAGGACCTTGTACGCCTTGATCACCTCCTCCTCCGTCGGAACAGTGGAGCAGTGTCGCACAGTAAAAAGGGCTGCAGAGGCCGTCAGCGCCGCCGCGCGCGACCCCGCTAGCCGTCGTAGCACAGTCCCGCTAACGTAGCTACGAAACGCCAGCCGGCACGTGCTGGACACTGGTAGTTGCGACATGTGTAGACCCCCACCTCGTAACTTTTTCACTACCCAATCGGTAAAGCAACAAAACGCAAAAAATACGCAGCCGTAGCTGCAGCAGCCGTAGCTGCAGCAGCCGCAAGGAGAGAAAGGAGAGGAGAGAGAGCACAGTAGCGCGCAGTGCTGCGGTCAGGGTGGCCCCTGCCACCACCACTGTCAGTGCTCCTGTTCTTCTCGCAGCAGACCTTCCCCTGTCAACGAGAGGGGGTGCCATTGTATCGCACTGCTGTCATATTCTTCTTCTTGTTGCTATTTGGTTGCACAGATGTGTGATGGCATACGTGGCTGCCCTAGCGTTGTATCCCCTCTCCGCTTTACAGATCCGCCTCCTCCGCGTTCTGCTGATGCTTCTCCCACTCCGAGTAGCCGCCCGAGAGAACCAAGACGTTCTCGTACTTCTCGTTGACAAGGTAGTCTGCCGAGAAGCTGGAGCGCTGCGCGGAGCGGCAGTAGAGCACGATGTTGTCCTTCTTGTTGGGCTTCTTTACGCCGTACTTCTTCTCGAACGCCGCCCCGCGCATCTTCATCGCATCCTTGAGCTCGTACACGGGGATGTTGATGGAGGTGGGGATGAAGCCCTCCGACTCCCGCTCGTCAGGGTCCCGCACATCCACGATGGTGTACTCGTTGCCGCCGCCATTGCGCTTTGCGTGCACAATAGCCTCGAGCTCGTAGTAGTTCTGCACCTTCACGCCAGGCATCGGTCACACACAGAGAGGAGAGATAGAGAGAGAGAGAGTTGAAGAGTAGAAGTGAGAGCTACCAACTTCAGCGAGGTGGTTAGGGTAAGGGGGGCGGGGGGTCAGGAGACGGGGATGAGATCTCGTGAGCAGAAGGAAGACAACAGAGTAAGCACGGCAACGAGCACAAGCAGGGAAAACACGGCCTGAGAGCCTTCCCACCCATCGCATCGCGCCGTCTCCCTTTTCCTTCGTTGGCCCATCCTTCGCTGTGGCGGCTCCGAAGCTGTGCCAATGTGGTGATTAATATGGCACACAAACCCAGGAGATGAGAAGAGGGAGGGAGGGGGGGGACACCCAATCGCAGAACGGAAAGGCTCACGGACGCAGCCACTGTCATTGACGCAGCTTTGTCGCAGACTTCTGTGGCGCTCCCTCGCTATCCCCCGCTTCGTGGCCGAACGTGTAGGCCCATTGCGACCAGCTGCCCGAAAAGTTGAGTGCGCCTGGGAAGCCCGCCTGCTCCGCCACCTCCACCGCCATGGCGGACCGCACACCGTGCGCGCAGTAGAACACGAGCTGGGTGACGCCTCGTTGGGGACGTTCTGCATCGAAGACGTCGGCAAACTCCTCCGCGGACACACAGTCAGGGCCCTCCTCCTCCAGTACATCCTCAAGGATGGGAAGGGGGATGTTCACCGCGGTCGGGATCATGCCCGTTTGCGCCACCTCCGCCGTGGAGCGCACATCCACCAACTGGACATGGGCGGCGGCGTGGTGCCCCGCCTGCTTGGCCCGCACGAGGTTCGCCACCTGCTCGATGGAAATGTAGTTCAGCACCGCAGCACAACGTCGCAGCATAGAGGCATGAGAAACTACGTGGAGAGAGGTCGTGCTGGGGATGGGGATGGGGATGGGGATGGGGATGGGGGGGGGGCTGCTCGCCAGTATGTTGATGAATCCATGATCTGCATCCTCGCGTGGTGCTCCGCTCATTGCGCCATGCACTCCGTACCTACTGCTATTCCTCTCCTTCCTTTGCCAGTGGCCTACCGATGTGTGTGTCACAGGCAACTCGCCGTGGAGCAGGAGGGATCGTAACAACGGGTGGGGGGGATGGTGCGCTGAAAGGGGGAAGAGAACTGACCCAAGACCGAGGAGAAGTGTGTATGTGTGTGTGTGTGTGAGAGAGAGTTGTGACGCCGATGGGCACATCGGCAGTGACAACAACAGGAATAGTAGTAATAGCGGAGGAAGGGAGGAAGGCGGCCCGAATCCGACCTGAGTCAGTTCGCCACCCTACTGCACCGACTTCTCCGACCACTCCGTCCAGCTGCCGGGGTAGATGTCGACCGAGGTGTAGCCGTTGGCGGTGAGGATACCAGCAGCCTTCTCCGCCCGACCGCCCTTGAGGCAGTACGTCACAATGCGGTCAGACTCTGCCGGCTTGGCGAAGCCGTACGCCGACTTGAAGTCGTCAGCCGTCTTCTTCACCGCCGCCTCCAGGTGGTCCAGCGGGATATTCACCGCGGCGGGAATCATGCCAGTCGAGTTCACCTCGTCGGCCCCGCGAACGTCGAGGATGGTGGTGCTGGCGTCCTGCCCCGCGACCTTGGCGGCGGAGAGGGCCTTCATCATCTCGTAGCTGAGACGCTGCATGATGGTTTGCCGGTAATGTTCGTCTTTGCTTTATGAGGGAGAAGTGTGCGTGTGGGTTTAGGGAAGCGGCTTACGCGTCG
>JASAOB010002870.1:0-124331 GCA_030849825.1 Herpetomonas tarakana
CTGGATCGCCCACAGCATGCCCTCAATGACCGACGCGTTCGCCGCCGCGTACTGCACGTATGCCTCGAAGCAGCACTCGTTCAGCGCTTGCAGGAGCTTGAAGAGATTCACGCGGAAGTCGGGGTGGCTCTCGAGGTCGAGGGAGATCATCGCCACCGTGGGATTGAACACCTTGTCAAGAATGGCACCGCAGTCGCCTGAAATGCGAGCGTTTAGCGTGCGCACACAGGCAGCAGAGAGAGCCAGCGCGCCGGCTTCCTTCGCCTGCGGCACCGCTGTCTCGTAGTCGTTCAGGACCACGGTGAAGACATCCGGCATCACACTCGACGCGACAAAGTCGAGCTGCTCCGAGTGCGTCACGAAGCGCTCGAAGATGCGGAGAATCTCGCGCTTCGCCAGACGCATGTACTTGTACTCCTGCTGGGCCAGAGTCTGCGGGCCGCCTTGGGTGACCGCCACCGCCTGTGCCTCAGAGAAGACGCCGTAGCAGTAGTAGAGGTTCTGAATAATAGTGCTGAGTTCGTGAATGAACGCGTCGCCGCAGGTGTCCGCCACCGCGCTGTAGATGCGCAAGTAGTGGAGCAGCTCGCTCATGAGACTGCCATCAAGGCAAAAGGAGCCGTTACTCGCCTTCGCCCCCTCCATGAACGTTGCAAATCGCTGGTTCGTGTTGCTGACGAAGAGAGAGAGCAGCTCCGCCTGGTGTTCCGGCGCGTCAGCCGCCACCATGCAGCCCACCGCGGTGAAGCACATCTCCACCTGCGCCTTGCTCAGCTTGGACGTGATCTGGTCCCAGTTCACGGCGATCTCCTCTGCGAACATCCGTTCCCCTGGTCGCTGCATCACAAACTGCGGCGCCACGCGCTTCGCCAGCTTCACAAACGTGTCCACCGCCATGTCCTGCACTCCCTCAAAGTCAATGTGCATGAACTCAAACACCTTCTTGCACACCACCAACAGGAAGCGTTCGTGGCGCTGCATGTACCCGGTGTACTGCCCCACCACAAACATGACGTTCGCGGCGATGACGGCCCGGTTGTCGCGACCGCGCATCTCCTGGCAGAGCGTCAGGAGGCCCTTGATAATCTTCACAAACAAGTCGTCCTCGACAGGCTCGGCCATTGTGTGGCTGATGGCGCCCACAGCCCACGAGAGAGTGTTGCAGTTGTGCCACGACCACTCGCTGCGGTCCAGCAGCTTGTTCATGAACCCGGTCATCATGTTTCGCGTGTCGTTGTTGTCTAGGTTGGTGAGAAAGACCAGCGTCTCGCGCATCAGCTCGTACAGCTCTAGTTGCTCCACGTTCGCCATCTCCTCCCGCCGCACCTCCCCATCCACCTCGACAATGACCACCTCCTCCGGCTTGGGCATCTTCTTGATGACCAGGTAGCGCACATCGGATAAGATGCGCGGGAGCTTCGTCATGAGGTTTTTCTTCACGTGCGATGCCGGCGCGCGCAGGAGGTGGTCGCACAACCACCACCAGTACTCCATGCACGACTTGAAGAGTTCCTTCTCGTCAATGCTGGTCATCCCGACGAGGATCTGGTGGGACGTGATGAGCAGCTCGTCGTCGTAGGTGATGCGGCTGTAGTGGTTTCGCAGAAACGCGATAATCAGCAGGTTCAGGTTGCGCACGTAGTCCTCGTCGACGCTGTTGCCCTGCTCGTAGAGCTGCGCCACGCGCTCGGCCACAGAGCTGTGCGAGGTCGGCAGAGCAGCGGTGATGCTCTGCAATGAACTACGGTAGGCGGTGGTCACAAGCTGAGCCTGGGCGTCCCCCTGTGCCCCTCTGTCGAGTGGCAAGGAGCACATCTCCGTGAAGCAGCGCACTGCCCCGTTTCGCACAAACTCGTCGCCCACCACGAACTGGGAGACTCGCGCCAGGATCTCCTCCTGCATGACGACTGTCGCGGTCATCCAGGGTACGTACGCCGTGAAGGTCTCCAAGGCCACCTTGAGCAGCTTGCTATCCTGCGATTGCACCAGCACCGTACCGCAGAGCTGCACAATGTAGTTGAAGTCGTCCGCCAGGGCCGCCTTCTTCCGCTCCACCCAGCGCGACGTCAGCGACTGGTCGCCGAACTGGAAGACCTCCTCTCCTACGAGTCGAAGCAGGTTCAGGTTGTTCTCAACCATGGGCTGGTCAGGCCCCGCGCTGGTGCTGATGTCTTGAATGAAGTTGGGCCACCGCACGGGGTACTCGCGCTTGGCGATGCTAACGAGGGTGCTGTTCAGCTTTGTCAGCAGCGCGCGGTTGCTGCGGATTTGCTGGAAGCTGCCACACTCCTGTGCGATGAGGTTGATGATAAACGTTCGGATGGCGCGCTGGTTCATCTCGTCTATGGAGTTCCACCGCTCCAGGATGGCGTCGTTAAGGATCTGCAGCGCAAAGAACTTGGTGCTCATGCTCTGTGACTCGTTCAAGAGCTTGTCCACTCGGTAGAACGCGTCTGGCTGCTGCTTGAACCGCGTCAGCACCTCTTGTGCCTCCATGATTTGGGCTGGACTACCCGTGGACAGCACCGCTACAACACGGTCGAAGGCACCGACGTCCAGTGGCTGGCTGAAGTCCAGAATGCTTTCCATGACTATCGGTGGTATAGTAAGGTAAAGAAGCAAGAGGTAAGGAGTGGAGAAGCCCCCTGGTAGCGAAATGGGAGTTCTCACCTGCACAATCTACGCCGTCCTTCTGCAATAGCAAGGACACTCACAGACACAACGACACCCAGGAACCAGGGAGGAGTTCGAAGGAAGGGAGGAGGTAGCTGTGGGTGGGAAAAGGGAGAGAAAGGGGTAATGGATAGGAGAGGGACAGAGGCACACCACGCAGAGAGTAGATGCGTACCGCGGTGGCTCGAGCAGTGCTTTGATGGGCACCAAGTGGCAGGTATCATTGTCGCACCCCTCCCCACGAGGTCTCTGTCCACCACCACAATGGGGGGAGGAGGGGGGGGGGGGGGCTCGTTCGCATTGTCATGGCTGTCTTGGGAGGTCGTGTGTCGGAAGGGGGTAGGAGATGATGAATAGAGAGAAGAGTAAAGGGCAGACAGACAGAGAGAGAGAGCACAAAACGTATAAACGGGAGTAGCCCACGAGGGCAGGGGACACGACGCACTGCGCGCAGGATGGCGAGAGAGTTCGCCACACATCCACACACACACACAACATAGAGATCGTGTGGAGAGGAAGGAGGCAACATCCTCTCCTCGCCACAACAACAAGTGCTGATCGCACCGCTGATAGTAGAGCGCGGGGGGTAGGCAGACGCTACCTCCACCACACGCTAGGAAAGCAAGAACGCACCGGTGCCCTCGGTGATGGCCTGTCGAAGTTTATCCTCCATTTGCTGCTTTGAGTCGTAAGCGGGGAGCTTCAGGTAGTTTTGGCACGTCATGGCGGACGGCAGTTGGTCCGTCTCCTTCACCGAAGCTTCGGACGCGGTCTTGCGGACGATGGTGAGCTTGGGACGCAGACTAGCGAGTCCGCCAACGGGCAGGTGCGGAGAACCGGTGAGGAACAGAAAGAAGCGCTTCTGCTCGTCGAGGGAGAAGCTGGCCAGGATGTCGAACAGCCACTGCACATGACTGCAGGTGAGCGTGAAGCCGTGGTCGGCGGAGCAGTTGTCCTCGAACTCTTTCCGGGTAATCGGTTCGGTGTAGCCGTTGATGGCCTCGGAGAACTCCTCCACGGACAGCATGCGCGTGGCCATGAGGGGGATGTAGTCGTTGAAGCCCTCGCGGAGGGCGGCGACGGCGTAGCTGACACCAAGGTTGAGCATGTAGTTGGTCACGGCGTCGCAGAAGTCCATCATGTTGTCCTCTGTTACCTCGACGTTTGCTCCGCCAGGCATCAGCTCGATGCTGTCGTCGCCGGGAAGCGTAAAACACAACGCCATGCTGTCGACAGTGTAGCTCCTCTTCTGCTCTGGCAGCTGAATGACGCTCGTCTTCTTCTTCGCTGCACCTATCATGGCAACAAGCACGTCGCACACGGACCTGCTGATGACGCGGATGTCGTCCACGTTGCAAGTGTCGCCGCGGAACAGCGAAAGGAAGACGGGGGAGAGGGGCAGCGAGGCGACGTGCTCATCCAGCAGGGCACGACCAAGAAAGCGGCCTATGAACTTGAAGTACCGCTTCATCTCCTCCAGCTCCGCCTCGTTGCCGCCGGTCGCGGGGAGCGGGCGGGGGTAGAGCCCAGTGAGAGGCGTGAAGTACGGGTCGTCATCAGACTCGCCGGCCGACCTCCACAGATTGACCGTCCGCTTGCGCAGTGCCTTGGCCACGAGGGTGTAGAACTCTCGTGTGGGACCGAGACCGCTGCCCGCCTCGTCGTAGAACTCAAACTCCCACGCACTCCCGCCAGACACCCGCGCACCGCCAAGGAGCTCCATGGCACACTCCAGCGGGTACTGCCGCCAGACCCGCTTCTTCTCGCGAGTGAGCTGAATGTTCCGTGAGGAGTTGTGGTCCGCGCTGCTGCTGTCCCGCAGGCCGTACTTGGCCAAGTTCTGCTGCATCCTGGCGAGCGAGCGCACGGTTCCGCAGAAGCTGACCTCAAACATGAACTTGCGCGTGGCCGGTGCAAAGAGGAAGTTGCAGTCGAGGGCCAGATTCACTGCCCAGGTCGATGTATGCTGTCCGGCAAGCAGCAGGTTCGAGCAGTGGCGCATCGCTTTGTTGTTGAGCTTCCGGTGCACAAAGTCGGAACGCTTCACAGGTGGTGACCAGACCGCCTCGTCCTCCTCGTTAAGCGCCGCGCGGCTGCTGCTGCGGCCCAGAAACTGCAGCAGCTCGGACCAGTTGGTGACGATTTCGTGAAGGACACCGAGAAGGGTCAGGATGTTGATCTGCGCCTGGGAGAGGTAGCTGCGGCTGTACGTGAAGGGCTGGTGGACTTGCGCGAGCACGCGGCGCACAGCCCCCGGTCGGGCATCCTGCGACGGAAGCACCACCTTGGGTCCCGCGTCGAAGCTGCGTGGTATTTCCTTGAACACCTTGGCCATCCCGTACGACGCACCGTACGGCTTTGTGCTGTAGTAGAGGCGAATTGGCTCGCTGATGCCGCCGTTGTGACTGCGTTGTTGTTGTGGCTGCTGCTGCTGCTGTTGCTGTTGCGTGTGGTGTTTTGAGCCGGTCTTACTTTTGGGTTTGACCAGTGTCTGGAGCAGCTGAATCATGGACATGGACAGCGGCAAAACCTGGTCCTCGTAGCGGACCCAGACGTCCGGGGACTCCTCCGCTTTGGTCTTCTTGGCTTTCGGCCGGCTGCCGTCGCTGGCCCGCGCTAGCTCGGGAAGCACATCCTCCACGCGCCCGTCGCCGTCGTCGTCGCCAGCGTCGCGTGCGGCACGCATGGCGCGCGGGTTGCTGCTCTGGTTCAGCAGGTTGCGTGATATAAAGCCGCAAATGGCGCCAACGCTCGCGAGTGGCTCAATGTTCACCCGCACAGAGGGACGGTTGCCGGCAGCGTCGTCGGGCTCCTCCTCCTCGTTGCCGCCCTTCTTCTCGCGCTTCTTCTTCTGCGCTGCCGTCGCCGAGGCGGGGCCCTTTGGAAAGGAGGACAGGTGTGACGTGTCAGGTTTGTGAGGCACCAGCTCCAACGGGATGCGAGAGTGGATGCTGGCGATGGGGCCAAAGGACGGGGCAGCGAACTGATCCAGGTGGGAGAGTGCTGTGTGCAGCAGGTGCACCAAGTCCGCGAGCACGGAGGAGGACGCAGCGGGCCCTTGTGGCCCCGAGTTCGTAGCCGCCTCGCGGCCGTTGCTGCCGCCGCTGCTCTCGCACAGCGTCACGACGAACTGAAGCAATGCTTCGATATTGTTGCCAGACCGGAGGAGACACGCGTTTAGCTCATGAAAGACGTCCTGCGCCGCAAACTCGTGAGCTGTCTTGCGAGCCATCAGCGCCTCCTTCAACGCCACGGCGGCCTCCGCCATCCTATCCGCTCGGAGCAGACTGACAAGCCGATCCAACAGAATGGAGCGAGTCGTGTTCTTTAGTACGGGAGCGTTGGCAAAGACAGTCGCGATCTCCTCGTAAATCACGCTGCGCCACCCTTGCAGCGACTGGACCTTCTTCTCCAGCGGCTGCATTCCCACACTCGCGTGCGACGTGCCTTCCGCGGCGCCAGGTGCACAGCGCTTCTGCAGCTGCACCAATGCCCCCGCAATGCCCTCGCGTACGACCGTGGAGGCGTAGTCTTCGGGCAGCTTCCCCAGCAAGCGAGACACCAGAACGACACCGTACAGGTTCAGCAGGCGACTGCTAGTGTCCGTGATGGCCGCCATGATCGCCTCGCACACATCCGGTCCGCTGATGCCGCTGGCGACGAGTAGCGACGGCGATGCCATGTTGACGGCGCTCAGCAGAAATGACATGGAGGCAGCACGGATGGCGGACGCTTCCGACTGCGTGCAGAGGAGCACCACCTTGGGCACCGCACGCAGCACCTCTGCCAGCAATTCGGGATGGATCCGATACATGGCCAGCGTCGCCTTCTCCACAGTCGACAGCTCCCTCGCCTTGGCGGGTACGGTATCGTGCAGCACCTTCATGTCGCAGAACGTGTGCTTGCCCTCGCCGTGCATTGTGTACTGCTGCAGCAGGCACTCACCGCAGAAGTCCACGTCGCGGCAGTCGTTGCAGCGGTACCAGTTGCCCAGGAGACATGTCTTGGTGCAGCCGTCGCAGGAGTGGTTGCCGTTGCGGAAGCGCATGAACTCGGGGGTTTGCCTCAGGTGGATCCCCGACGTCCGACGAATCCGCTCACGCAGCTGCTCCCACTTGGAGCTCTCGCCCTCCTCGTCGTCCTCGTCGTCCGCGCCGCTGTCGTCCCCTTCGTCGTCCGTGCATTCCTCCTCCTCCTCTACGTCGTCCTCGTCATCATTGTGGGTGCGAAACGGAGCGGAGAGGGCGGCGGCGGCTTCCTTCGACTCCAGCTGGATCAGCTCGTGCACGTAGGCAAACGGGCCGTCCCGGCACGGAACCACCATCGTGCTCAGAATCGCGCACAGCTGCTTCGTGTTCTCAAAGGTCAGCGCGTGCCTCTTCGTCGTCGTCGTCGCTCCACCACTGCCGACGCTAGCGCGGCCGCCAGCGACAGATGAGGAGATAGCGGTGCCCGCAACCGAGTCGTTTCCCACAAGAGGGCTTGCCGGATCCTCAAAGGTGGCGCCTCCCAGTGCCTGCATGGGATCCTCCCCTGCTGCGACTAAGGCGGATGTGCTGTTGTCGAGAAGGTTCAACAGCGACGTGAGCAGCCCGCTCTCCGTCACAAGCCGTATGGCGACGTCGGAGAAGGTCACGGCCACCTGGATGAGCGCCAGGGCGACGGAGAAGGTGTACTCCTCCGTCTCCGGCCTTGTGACAACGGCGATGAGGATGTTTGGGAGCTCGTTGAAGACCTCGTCGACCATGCGCGGGTTGGCCCGGACGCTGGACGTGACGCGTTGAAGGCTGGAGATGGCCTTGCCGCAAATCTTCGCGTCCTCGTTCTGCACATTGGCGCGCATGATGGGGAGTGCGTCGCGCACGTTGCCGAAGCTGTTGCAGTCGACGCACTTGCACATGCGCGCGATGGAGGCCCAAATTTTGCGCTGAGTGCTGGTGGTGAAGAAGTCCACAAAGGCCAGCATGATGCCGATGCCGTTGCAGCGGAACGTCGCGCTGGCGCCAGAGGCCGTCTGGCACAGCTTCTCCACACAGGACAGACACTGCTCCGCCAGCTCGACATCTTGGATGGCGCTAACGGGGGCCAGCAGGCCTTTGACGTTGTCGCCGTTGCTCAGGATTTCCAGCGTGTGCGGCAGGGAGTCGGACATGTACGTCAGGGCCCGCGCAGCCGTGAGCTGAAGCTCCGGGTTGTGCTCCTTGTGCAGGCAGTCCAGCAGCGAGGGCACAATGGCACTCGTGTTCATCATGGTCAAGGTGACGGGCGTTGCCATGTTGAGCTCCGTGCAGAGCGCCACAGCGCCTTGCAGCTGGCGCTCTTCGTCATCGCTCTTGAGGGCTTCCACGATTTGCGAGCTGCCGCCAGAGCGCCACGCCTGCTCGCCGCGTTCGCCTACGGCCTGTCGAATGATGTTCTCGAGGAGTTCATCCATTTCCTCCCCTCGTACGAAAGGGTAGTGGCGCGTCGGTCGAAGGCGGAGCGGCACACAGACAGTATGGCCACGTGTATGTTTGTTAGTGTGGGCTGTGCGGAGGACACCCAACTGCGTCAACTACGAAGAACCACGCTTGTACGACTCCTCGCTCGGACTCAGGAATAGAGAAACAGGATGAGTATCCCCACCTCTTGCTTCTCCGTTGCCTCTGGCTCCTACAGCACGGAAGGAGCGGAAGGCAGCAACAGTGACGGGGAATAACAATAGTGACAGTAGCGACGGGCTCTGCCGTGGCGTGCGGCGATTGTGCAGTAGGGGGACAAGAGAGAAGTATGGTGAAATAGAAAAAAGAGGGAGAGAGAGAGCTGGCAATAACAACAAGGGTAGCAAGTAGGCTAGGGGTGGAGAGTCTCCGCTAGAGAAGATCTCAGAAACAGGATATCACTAAGTGCGGTGGAGAAACAGAAGGTGAAGTCAAGGAGGGAAGGAGAGTGCATTCACGCGACATCCCCCTCACAGAGTATCGTCCGCTGCTGCGGACCCAAGCACCACGTAAGGTCAAACTGGTCCTTCCATCTATTCCTATCCTCAGCGCATTGGAGCCATTGACCACTTACCAGAGCGCTGGGCAGCCGTGTTCACTGAGGAAGGCGAGGGAGAGAGGGAGGACGTGTGTCTCGATTTTCAGGAGGGTACCAGAGAGATCTGGTAAGAAGTCCCTCGACTACAAGCCGCCACCGTATGGAACTAGATCGTCCCGCACATGGATCCTACAAAGGGCAGGGATGGGATGGTGTGAGGGTGAGCGAAGGAGCAGCCGACTTCACCAAACAGAGAGAATACCATAGAAGGGGCAAAGGCAGCAAGCAGACAGACAAAAACGTGGGGAGGGGGGAGTGTGCTACTACTACTATAACAGCATGGCAAAGGGGAGAGAGCTACGAGTGTACAGAGAGAGAAAAAGGGAAGAGTCAGCACAGAGAGAGAGAGAGAGTCGCAACGGTAACGCGGTGTGCGGAACCTGATGAACTGCCTAGCACGCCCATGCAGGTTCCACGGCACACACATACACACACACGGATATGGACTCCGCGTAGAGATGTTGGCGGCGGTGACTTACTCGACAGCGTTGGCGGCGCTGTCCTTCTCGGCGGTGGCGGCCTTGAGCGCCTGCTCGCGGCGAATCTTGCGCATAATCTGGTAGTGGTAGTTCTTGTCGAAGCCCTTCTCCTTGGCTTCGGCAAACTCGGCGCGACCGCGCTCCTCGCCGCCACTGCCCCACGCGGGCATGCGCATGCCGGCGGCATCGTCGCCGCGCAGCCACATCTTCTTGGGCCAATTGAACACGAACGGGCCGTACACGTAGGGTTTCCAGTAGCTCACCTCCTTGTCCTCGCGGGCCCGGTTGCGGCGCAGAATGTACACGGAGCGATCGTAGCACTCACCAGACCAGTCGAGCCAGGAGAAGAAGGCCTTGCCGGCCTCGCTCGTGGGGCGGTCGAGGAAGCGCTTCCAGTAGATGTACGTGTCATGGGTCCAGACAAAGTGGTTCATGTACGTATCGTCGTACTTGACGTCCTCGTAGCGCACGAGACCACCGCGACTGTAGTAGGAGTACACCTCCATCAGAGTGGGGGGGATGAGGTAAAGAAGGTACATGATCCCGAACGGGATCCAAACAACATCGACACCAGCCATTTCACTCGAGAAAGAGAGAGAGAGGGGGGGAGAACAGGGAGGGCAGTGGAGAACCGAGTCTGTCCACGCAGGAATGTCTACAAGAGTAAAGGAGGCAATCAGTACGATCCTACAGCGCTACGGTACTACGGTGCAAAACCCACTAACGAGTAAAGGCTGGGATGAAAGCCGCGGAGACTCCTGATGTTGCGGGATGGACAAGGAGAGAGGGAAAGGGGAGAGGCGAGCGTTCGGACATCTGTGCTACACGCTTCTACAGGAAACGAAGCAGCACGGATTGCGCGGGGAGGGAGAGGGCAGAGAGTCCCGCCTTTGCCACTCTCTCATGCATCTACACAAGTTCTGTCGGTCGAAAGTCGACACGCCGCGAGTGTCCTGCGGATGTTTGGCGATATATCATATCAGCAGCAATCACAGCATCCACGCCAAAGGATAAAAGATAACAGCTGCAAGTTAGGTTAGCGCCGCACAGCTCACGCACCGGGTCAACCGGCAATGCGAAAGTGAGGGGAGGGGGGGAGTGCTGCTGCCTTCTTTTTCTTCTTCCATTCGCCCATCCACACACCCTTCAAGCTTCCTGACCCACAATCTCCACAATAGCGCTGCCCCTAATGACGGCGGTGCCCATAGCCAACTTGCCTTGCTCCTCGTCAGCCGCCTGAATGTTGGGGTTCTTGGTCTCGTCAACAGTGTCGTACAGCACAACACTCATGAACTGGTCCACGCCGCGGAGGACCCCGGAGACGGAGCGGCCGCCCTGCAGCTTCACCACCACCCGCTTCTCCATGAAGTGGTTCAGGTTGGGCAGCGGTTTCTTGGCTGACATGATGCCCACAAGCGCAGCAGTGATACGGCAAAGGAAGAGCAGAGAAGAAGGAAAGGAAAGGAGGGGGGGGGGAGCAGTAGAGCAACTAACGTCTAGGCAGGCCTGTGCGGAAGCGAACGGAGAACTGTCGAGGATGAGGGAAGAGACTTCGTTAGCTAGGGCATTGTCGACAGGCACAGTGAGTCACGGGACGCCGGCGCCGCATCGCGGGCACTGGGCGTTTCACAGCAAACGACGACTTGAACCGATGTCTGCGCGCCATCGGTCCATCGCTGTGTGCCACAGCACAATGAAATAAACAACAGCGCAGGAAGACAAATGAAAACAGCCATCAGGCAGCTGACCTTCACTTCCTTTGCGTTTGCCTTTCTTCGTCTTTCTGCATTGGATACTTACATGTCACCAACCAGCACTGCAAAAGACCAGCAACGATAGAGTACATGGAGCAACAGCGCGAGAGACAGAGGGGGGGGGGAACAGTGCAAAGGGGTAGAGGAGACACAAGACATACCCACTCACGCACAGTCTCGTGCAAAGAGGAAAATGAAGAGTAGAAATGATACATCAGTGAGGGCAAGGGAAGGGGGAAGGGGAGCCCACGACAGTCCTAGGAGTGGTGGGTTGGCCTACTCCTTGAACTCCATGCCATCTTCGATATCCTCCAGCAGCTTCTTGCGCTCCTGTTCCGTTGTATCCGCTTCCTGTGTGTCCACGTTGACGGCGTCCTTGATCTCGTGCATGTACTTCTGGGTGGTGCTGTCTAGCATGCTGGCCTCATCCTCCGGAGGCCTTGTCAGCTCAGCCATGTGTGTGCTGCGGCGCTCGCGCTGCCGCGCCACCGCCCGCTTCTCCTTCGCCGCGCGGTCGAGGTTCTTGTCGCGGATGCTCTCGTTCTCGAACAGGGTGCCAATGACAGCCTTCTCGTCCGGGGCGAGCGTGGTGAGGGAGGGGGAGAGCTCGATCAGCGTGACGTTGCCGTCGATGCCGCCAGTGGCGACCGTCTTGCCCTCGTGGCCGGGCTTCACCGTGTGCAGGGCGTAGTCGCTCACCTTGAAGCTCAGGGAGGGGGTTGTCTGCCGCAGCATCAGGTCCCAAATGTCGAGGTAGCCGTCCATGCGGGTGGTGAAGAAGACGCCGGGGCGGACGGGGTGCCAGGCACCGCAGGTCAGGTACGCCTTGTGGTAGAAGGTGCTGAACATGGGCGTGAACTTGAAGTCCTCGAACCACAGCCGCGCTGTCCAGTCCCCCACGGAGAGGAAGTACTTGGAGAAGGTCGGGTTCCGCTGCACGCTGTACACCGGGCCGTGGTGTCCGTTGAAGGTGTTGGGCCCAATCTTCTCGTGCTGTGTCTTGCCTTTGCGGTTGCAGGACAGGATGGTGCCCTGCTCTGTGCCAATCATATACTTGGCAGGGCCACCGACCTGCGGGTCGTAGTCAAGGCAGAGCCCGCCTAGAATGCCCTTGGCGCCGCCCTCGTTGTTCTTGGGCAGTAGAACCACATTGTCCTCCGCGACGCTGTGTATTTCCACCGGCTTGTCGGGCAGGCGGCAGTCCCACACTAGCACGTTGCCGTCCGTCGAGACAGAGAGCAGCTCGCCCGATTTGCTCTGCAGCCACTTGAGGGACCACACTGGGTCCTTGTGGCTCTCCTCGATGAGCGAGCGTGCCGCGGGGCGGGAGGGCTGGCGCACGTCCCAGTACTGCACCACACCGTTCCAGCTGCCGCCGGCGATGATGTGCGGATCCTTTGTGTAGTGCTCAATGCTGCAGAGCGGCGACGGTGTCACGAGAGTCTCTGTCGGCTCGTTCGGGTTCATGATGTCCCAGATGTGGGAGTTGGTGCTTGTGATGCCGGCGTTGCTCTGGAACCGCAGACGGCAGTAGGCCACCGCCAGCTTGCGACCGTCATTCTGCCAGGACAAGGCGGCGGCGGTGCGCTTCTCCTCGCTGGGGTCCTTGAACACCGAGACGATTTTCGCCGAGGCAGGGCCCAGTGTGGCGTCCTCCGGCGGCGGCGCTTCTCGATAGTACTCTCCGTAGATGTCAATGGCGTTGTTTTGCTTGACGCACCGGTCGATGCACTGGTCGACGAGACGAGCGCAGGAGCTGAGGTAGCCCTCCTCGCGTTCCACCTTCTTGCAGTACTTCATCTTCTCCTCAAACTCTGTGGGGTCGACGGAGTGGGGCCATCCGCCCTCCATGTGGGACTGCGCGTGATTCTTCAGCCGCACACGCTCCGTGTTGGTGCTCGCCTCGGAGAGCTTGGACACGTTCTGTATCTGCGTTTCGCGCGGATCGAGAGTGGTGTAGCGCTGCTTCACCGACGGGTTTGGCGCGATGTCGGTGAGAATCTCGCTCTCGTTCGCTTGGAACTCGGGCATTCGCCCGAACTCACGCTGCGTGCGCGAGTAGCTGTACGTAATGTCCGTCATGACGCGCTGCGGAGTGACGGCGTCGTCCGAAAAGGAGCTCTCACCTTGCGCGGGTACACGGTGTATATGCGCGTATGACGGTGCTGTCTGTGTGGTCCTGCAACGGCGATAGGCGCAGTCAACGCAAGGGCCAGTAATCGTCAAAGAGAGAAGGACAAAGTGGGAAAAGGGGGCAAGAGCAAGCTACACCCGCAACTTTAACTAGAGACGGAGAGGGGAAGAGAGGGGAAGTGCGACATGGTTGCCACAATGGTTCTCCACCGTGTAGGTTGTCGCTGTCACACAGCCCGAAAGCGAGAGAGAGTGAGGTGTACATGACTGTTGTGGGTCCCCCCCCTCTCCCTCCTTTTCCATTCGCAGGAGGGGGGGGGGGGGGCGGGGGCTGCCTCCCGTTGCTGACTCCTCTCATTGCTAGTTCTGTTGCTCGCGTTTGCGATAGAAGCGAGGGGAAAGGCATCTTCCGCCATCCTCTCCCCTCGTCGCGGTCATTCCTTTCTCCATTCCTTCTTCTTGATCGTGACACTGGTGTTGCTACTCGGCTCGTGAGACGCCGCCCTGTCGTCGTCGTTGGCCGCAGCTGCGGCGTCTGTGGCCTCTGCAGCGTAGCGGTAGGTGAAGGCCGTGACACTCTTGTCTCGCACGTCGAGCAGGACAAAGGAAGGGACCACGCCCAGCTCCGTTGGCGCCATCGCGCCGGTCAGAGAGCCGGGATTCACAAAGAGATGGTTGTCAAACTCGGATATCCGCGTGACGTGCGTGGCACCAGACAGCAGGACGTCCACACCCAGAGTGCGCTGCATCATTCCCAGCGCATCCTTGTCACCCGTCGGGACAATTTGGTGCCCGTGGATGAGCCCAAACTTGAGTCCTTCGACGTCGACAACAATGGTCTCGGCAAGCGACTTGGTCCAGATGCCGTCCATCTCCCCGCTAGTGCAGTACACCTCGGAACTGATGGTGCGAAAGTAGTCGTACATGTCCCGACAGCCCAGGTTGCCGGTGATGAAGACGATTTGAATGCGGCCGGGTGTGAACATGGCGCGGAACGCCTCGGGAATGCCGGCCGCTCGCTCCGGCACGTGCAGGTCCCCAACAACCAGCACGAGCACCATGGGAAGCGGAGAAGGTGTGTGCGAGAGAGAAGAGAAGAGAAGAGAAGGGGAGAGGGAGAGGCAGAGGGGACGGCAGCGGTCCAAGGACGAGGATCAACAGCAGCAACGCAAGTGCACTTCCTACGACTATGAGAAGAGGGGGCGAGAGAAGGTTGTATTTCTCGGCAGCCCAGGGAAGCTTTGGGCGGTGGCGCATCTCCTCCACACCGCAGCACGTGTCCAGTCCCACCAAAAAGGACGAAAGCGTCGCGATAAAGTCCGTCTTTTCATCTTCTTGTCCTTTGCACAAACGGGGTATTTGGAGAGAAGGGAGAGGGCGGTGCCGCATCGCTCAGCAGCAAAGAGACGGACCCGTGCTGCCCCACGGGATGCACAAATGCTGACGCGGACGACAACAAGAGCACGCAAACACACACACACACACACACATCCTTACCCTTTACCACAGCAAGTTCGCTTTCTTCAACATCGACTTGCACGTCTCGAGTTGGGCACGCAGGGTCATTTCATCCGTCATGTCGTCATACTGTGCAACAGGGCCGTTGCCGCCGAGCGCGAGGGAGAGGAACATGAGAACCGTGAGGGAGAGTGTGAGGACCAGAATGACCCGCAGTCGTCCACGAACCCACCACGTCGTCGAGCTGTCCTTTGCGTCTTTGAACTTGGCAGAGGCCGATTGGACAAAGTCCCTGGCGCGGGAGTGGGGTCCGCGTGGGGCGTCGCTCTTCTGCCTGCCCCCATTGGCTACGATCACGCTCCCCGACTTCGCAGTGGGACTCCCCGCCACCGCCTTCCGCACTGCCTCCTGCGAAGTGGACAGATCCCGCTGGAGGCGTTCCTGTGCCTGCTGCGACAATGTCAGAGATGCCTGGAGCTCGCGGCTTCGTTGCATCTCCTCACTGAGTTGGAGATGGACAGCGCGTGCGGCGGAGGCGTCGTGAGCAGACTGCTCCTTGAGGAGGGTCAGCTCCTCACGCAGGCGGTGGTTGTCCTCCTCCAGTCGCTTATTGTCTTCGTACATGGCGGTCAGCGCGTCCTCTCGCGCGCGACACTCCGCCTCGCTTTGCTCCAGCTGCCCCCGTAGTTGGCGAATCCGCTCACGAAGGCCCCCTGCCTCCTGCATCTTCTCGTCGTCATCGGCGTCCTCGTTGGCGGCCCGTTCGCCTGTGGGCTCTTTTTCCTCTGCGTCGTGGGGAAGGGAGGCGCTGCTTCGGAGTGGGGAAGGCACGCCGTCGCCTGCTGCTGACTTTAAGCTTGAGCTTGAGCGCGGGGCTTGGGCAGCGTGGTCCCCACGGGGGAGAGGGGCGATGCTGTCCATGAAGGAGCGCTTGGCCTGGGCCAGGCTCACCACTTCGCTATTGTGCCTTTCTGCAAGGCGCTCCGCGCTCTCCGTGCTCCGTTGTACCGCCCTGGTGAGCTCCGTGATCTTTGCCTCGTAGGCCTCCCTTTCTCGCTCCCATAGGTCGTTCAGCTTCCGCAGCGTGGCTTGGTGCTCCTCCCCGACCTCGTCGCCCGTTGTTTGTACTAGCGACAGAGGAGACGAGAGCCCCGGCTGCCCCGTCGCCCTTCTCCGCAGCTCCAGGTCCAGCGCAACCTGCAAATCCTCCTTTTGCGCTGTCATTGCCATCAGCGACCTCTTCAGCAGTTCAATCTGCTCCAGCAACGCGTTCAGATAGACGCCGCCCTCCTCAATCGGCGACTGTGACTCCGGTATGGGCGAGGGGGAGGAGGTGGAGGAAGGGGAAGGCCTCGCGAATGTCTTGACGGCTGCCTCGACGAGCGACTGGATCGTGTTCTCCTGGAGCTCCAGTGTGGTGAGCCACAGGTCCCGCTGCAAGGTGAGGTGCCGCGTGGCTCTGGACAGCTGCTTCTGCAACTCCGCACTCTCCTCGTACAAGGTATCGAACGCGCGCTGCTTAGCGAGAATAAGCTTCTTGAGGGTGCGGACGTCGTCCGGCAATCTCTCCATGTCCCCACCAACGCCAACGCCGACTCCTCCTACGTCTCCCGAGCTTCCCACATCCAAGCCCTCGGATGGGTCTTCACGACCTGACTCTACAACTTTTTGAAGTGTTTCGAAGAGCGAGTTCATCACTTGCTAGTGGTACGAGAGGGCAAAGGAGTAGGGGGGGGGGGGGGGGAAGGGTGTGTGTGTGTGTGTGTGTGTCTGTTCTGTGATGGGGGAAGTACGTCAACGGTTCAACGCAATCGTTTGTTTTCTTTTCATTTGCTTGTTCCCTCCGCCCTCCACTTGTCCAACTTGAGTGTGTGTGCGTGTGTGTGTGTGTGTGTGTGTATGGATTTGCTTCTCTGAGAATCAGGTAGAAAGCCGTACGCAGGGAGGGGGAGGGGGGCGAGAGAGAGCGGAGAGCAGAGAGGAGATACTTGCCCACTGAGGTGCGTGCACGCGATGTGGGCTATACTCCTCCTCCTTCCATTGGTGGTGATTCCAGTTCAGGAGAGCTGGAGGAAGGCTACTTCTGCGGAAGTGATGCGATGAGCTGCTGCAACCCATCCCGTACGGCCTGCTCGGAGACACCCTGCACCTCGACCTCCGTGCCCGGATCCACCCGGATCATGTGTGCATGCATGTCGGGGTCCTCCACAACAAAAGCCCCGGCTGTGTGCAGGCACTCGCCGCGAGCCACCACGCGCTCCACCACCTCGTCCGGCAGCTCGCCGTAGTACGTCCTCGTTTCGTTGCGGCAAAGCACCCTCTTCTCCGCCTCAAACATGAACACACACGTCGTCTGCACCGTCGCCAGCGAGCTGTTCGAGTAGCAGCGAATGAACTCCCTCGCCTGCGCTGCATCGGCAGGTTTCTCTCGAATGTGGCCCTGCCAGACAACGACCTGGTCAAAGGTTACGGCGACAACGCTGCGGCGAGTGCTCGCAAGAGCCCTGAGTGCCGCGTCGTCGCTCGCCGCCACCTGCGCCAGCACGGCGTCCATCTTGGCATCAGCGATCTGCCCCGTCAGCGTTGCCGCGTCCTGGGCGTGGTACTGCCTTTCGTCGATATCGGGAGAGACAAAGAAGAGCTCAAACTCGTCGCCAAAGGCCTCCTTCATGAGGTGCCGGCGTCGTGGCGCGCTCGTGCCCACGATCATTGCCGACTTCACCGCCATATCCGTCCACGGCGTCCGCCAATATGTACGGTTTTTATTTGGTTGCACTATGAGATGAGAGACGAGAAGGAGGGAGAGGAGGAGGAGTGACGAGGAGAAGGGAGGTCTCCATCCAGCCCAATGGCGAGAGAGACCGAGACACTCGACGGGATGGGGGGAGGACAGAATGCAACGCCACGGCAGGTGTGTGTGTGTGGGGGGGGGGGACATTGTGTTTTGCGGGTAGCTGCGGCTTTGTGTGTTGACATGTGAGAGAATGGGGGAGAGGGATGGCAACGAACGATGACAACAGCCACTCAAAATGGAAATCCGTCAATGGCCCCCGATCGACACGCTCGCAGAGAACGGGCCTGCGGCGCAGGGCGGCCGCCGCACTCTATTCGAGAGCCGGAAACTGGTTCAGATCCTGCCAGTCCGGCACCACCTTGAGGGAAGAGTTGAACTTCCCCCACTTGGCGCGGCTGGCACGGGTGTGGTTGTCCATCGCCAACTGCGCCGTGCTGAGCTCGATCTGCTTCTGCAGGGCCTCGCGCTGCTGCCGCCGCTGATACGTCGCCGACTCCTTCTCCAGCCGATCCATGAACAGCCGTAGCTTCTGCCGTGGCACGCTCTGACTCTTGAGCACGAACGGGTGCCCGAGCAACTGCTTCACGGACCAGCGCTTGTTCTCATCCACGCACACACATCGCACGACGAAATCGCAGAAGGCCGGCGACCACGACAGCGGCTTCACCATTTTGGGCAACTTGAGCAAGTTGCGGTAGTTCCAGAAGTCCGACTTGAAGGGGGAGCACGGGTGGACGCCAGAGCCGAGTTCGAGCAGCATGATCCCGAGCGACCACACATCCGCCTTGCCAGAGAACACGACGACCTCTGCATTGTTCATCTCTGTATCGTCGTCGGCGTCGCCGCTGCCGCTGCCGCCGGTGCCGCGAGGACAAGGGCACGTCTCGGCGATGTCGCCGCCCAGTTCCCCGCACAGGCGCTCGGGTGCCTTGTACAACTTGGAGCCCAGGTCAACTCCTTGGCGGCGGACTTGCTTCGTCTCGGGGTCCATGGTGGAGCAACAGCCAAAGTCCACGAGCTTGAAGCTCTGCCGGTCGTAGCAGAGCAGCACGTTCGCCGGCTTCAGGTCGCAGTGCACGAGTGCGTAGTCCTGGTGCAACTCGCGCAGACCCTTCAAGACGTCCGCAGCAAGCATGGAGAGCACAATCTCCGGCATCGGTGTCTGCCGCTCCACCCTATTCTCCCAGGACTGCGGTACAAAGTGTCTGCTACGACCCAGGACGTGCATGCAGGAGCCGTTCTGCTGCTTCAGCAGCTTCTCCGCTTCTTGCTGGCCGCGCATGTCGCCAGCCATGTGGTCGCGGAATGTGGACTGGGTCAGTGCCATCATGTCGACCTGGGGGATGCGAGCCACCATCTTTTGGCAGTCCTCGACGCCAAACGACATGAGCTCGATGAGCAGGTTCAGCTGCTGGCTGTCCCCGTCGAGTGTGGCGACGGCGTTGAACATTTGCATCAGGTACTTTGGCGGTGGCCGCTCCCGTTGTGAACGAATCATGGTTAGCTCCTTCACCAGGCCCCGCTTGCGACCCTGCCGCTCCTCGGAGTTGGTAGCCTCGGTGGCCTCACGCACATCCATGCACTTGAGTGCGTACAGCTTGCCGTCGAGCCGCACCCGGAAGACCTTGCCCTGGGAACCGGCACCTATCAGGTCAAGGTACTCCACCTCATCAATGTCCAAAGAGCGGTTGCTGTGCCCAATGTCCTCCATTGACACAGGCTTCGTCTTCGCCACGGAAGGCACCTTCTTCAGAACCGGCTGCTTGCTCACCTTCGTCGGCGTGGCAACGCTTGTGCCTGTGGAGAAGCCGCCCGTCAGGCTCGGGTACCGATCCTGGTGCAGGCGCACGCTTGTTACCGCTACACTGGAGCCCGCGTCTCCGTTCGCAGTGGTGTTGGTGGCTTCGGCAGGCGTGCTCAAGCTCCCCGACGATGCCTCGCGGCGGATCGACGCCATCTGCGAGGATGACGCCACAGAGGAGAAGCTGCAGTTGACCACGGACTGCTGGTGCACGTCCCCAGTGGACGGCCAGGATCCTGTCGCTTTGTTGGTGGCAGACGGGACAGAGAGGAAGTTCGTCTGGGTGGTGATGGTTCCCCCGCCTTGGGGGCTCGATGCCGCCTTGCTGGGAGCAGTGCCTACTGGCGAGGCGTTTGGAGAGACGGCTCCGCGGCTGCCGGACACGACGCCGCCTTGTGGAGTAGCCGATGTGGTTGGGGGTGCTGGCATTGATGCTGGCGTTGGTGCGGGGCTGCGGGTGGGGGTTGGGGCCTTGGCGCGCTGACGGCCAAAGAGCGGCGAGCCGACTGGCCCTGGCGCATTGGCAAAGAGAGCTGCAAATTGACTGGGCACCTTTGGCACGGGACGTGTGGCTGGCCGCGGGGCAAACCCGCCCGTGCCGGCGTGAGCCGCGCCAAAGGCGGGCGGCGTCAACGACACTGGTGGCGCCGAGGCGGTGTGTGAGCGGTCGTCGGCGAGATCCAAGGAGCTTGGCACGTTGGGCACTCCTGTGCCGTCACCACCCATCTCGTGCGTGCGAGGGGGGTGGAGGGGGGAGAAGATGTTGGCGACGTTGTCCTCAATGTCGCGGATGGCCCGCTCAACCGTGTCCACGGGAGACCCCGCCGGCACGTCGGTTCGCGCGTTGGCCGCCTGCTCTCTGGCCTTGCGCTCCCTCTTCTCCTGCTTCTCTTTCCTCTTTTTCTCGAGGAAGGCCGACAGCTTGGGGTCGTGGTTCCCCGTGTAGGTCGACTTGCCGTCATAGAACATGGAGATGCCGTCCATGAGAATGAAGAGATTGGTGTTGTGCAGATGAATGAACTTGGCCGTTGTCTCTGTACTACTGTTGTTGGCTGTGTTGCTATTGGCAGAGCTGTTTGTAGCGGCGGCGGCGCCGTCGCTCGGAGCCGCCCCATCCTGCCCGGCACCACCCTCGGCAGAAGGAGCGCTGACGCTGCGGACGGAGGAGTGGGAGGCGGTTAACGCGGCCACGTACGAGCCCGCCGGAGCATCCTTTGCCCTTTTCGGCACGCTCTGTGGACGTGGCGGCAACAGCACCAGTCCCCCTTGTGCGGGCGGTGGGTGCGCGGAGGACAGAGACGGTACGATGGGCCTCGCGTTGAAGGTGCCAGCAGACCCGCCCCTTACGCTGCCTGGATTTGTCGTGACCATGGGGGACACCATGGTGTCGTCCACGTCAATGAAGAACTTGATCACCTCTTTTTCATTCTTTTGCTGCACATGGACCTCGCCGTGGGAGCCCTGTGATGGCAGCGCCAAGGCGAAACCGGGAAGGGGTGGCCTAGTTGGCCTCCGTGACCGCATCTCGCCTACACTATGGCAAATGGGCAAGCTATCAGAAATGACGCGCCTACGTGGGTGGAGTGTATCCCCCCCGCTCCAGAACGCGGCAGTGGGGAGTGGGAAAGTGGAAATAGGAACGAACTACACAGAGAAAGAGGAGTTTGTCAGGAGGCGGACAAGAGGGAAACAGTGCAGAGAGACTGTCTCCACAACTTTCACCGAAGAGAGGGAGACAGGGAGAGAGAGAAAGATAGAGAGCCCCACTCAAAAAAAGAAAAGAAAAACCAACAACGCCAGTAGACAAACACAAACACAACAACGACAACGACAAGAAAGGAATGAAAATAGATTATGTATCAATATGCGGCGTCCGTCGCTGAGGCGAGCGGCCTAACTGTGGCACCAGTGGTGGGTATGGGAGAGGGTGGGACGGGGGATATGAAGGACAATGATGCAATGGAAGCGGACACGAACCGGAGAAGAGCAAGGCAGGGTTCCCTCCTTCCATTCTTCAAAGTTCTGTATGGATATAAAAATGTATATGGGTACTCATTTCGTGTCTGCGACTGTTGCCAAGGAGGCCGCGAGGGGCCGTCATGGAAACGGCCTTTTTGTGTGTGAGTCGTTTGGAGAGGGAGATGGGGGGATTTGAAGTGTGGTATAGAGGACGAAGGTGCGTCGGCCTCTCTCAGTCGTCGTCATCGTCTACAATGGATTGCTTGGTGAAGGTGGATCGGTCATCCAGCACAGGTGGGTTGCGAACACCGGCGTACCGGATGTGGGGCACTGGCACCTGACCGTGCGTCGCCTCCTTCAGGGACCGCGGAAAGGTGGACTTGCGGGCCTCGGACTTCAGCGCACTTCCGCTGGTTCTGCCCTCTTTTGTCTCCACGCTCGACACGCTGTCGTTGTCGTTGTCGTCGTCGTTGTGAAGGGACGATGAGTTGCTCAGTTTGGCGACGTCGACGCAGCACGCCGGATTGCGGCGGCGAGCCTCCTTGAACCACTCCGCGTAGACGACTTCGCAGAAGAACTTGTCCTGCGACATGGTCACGCCATGGCCGTACGGGGGACGGGCAGGGTGTGATGGAGAAGGGGAGCCGTCCTCTCCCTCCCTCGCGGTGAAGGGCACACCCGTCACGGACGGGGACATGCTTCCCCCTTCGCCTGTCGTACCGGTCACGTGCCGTCGCCGCCACGCCGACGGGGGCCGCTTTCCAGTGCCCGACAAGATCATTCCCTCCTCCGTCAGGTTCTCCCCACCTGGTTTTTGATGCAGCTCCGGCACGACCATGGCGGATCGCTGCTCCGTGCTGGACGTGTTGGCGCCGCCGCCGTAGGTGCTGCCGCTCAGGGTGCTGTTGTTGTCCGTGTGGCTCTCGCTGTCCTCGCCGCTCGACGAGGGGGAGTTGTCCGAGGCCTGATCGATGCTCCTCGTCACGCTGCTGGTGCCACCTCCCGCGGTGACGGATAGCAAGGGGTGGTAGCGGGTGTGGTGGCCCAGAGTGGGGTGCGCTGCCGTCCCGTGCTGAGGGTTCTGCTGCTGCTGTTGTCGCAGCATCCGGCGGTGCTTCCGTCGCTGGTACGTTCGCTCCCTCGCCCATTCCCGGTTGCGCTGGAGGATGTCGGTTGTGCTGATCGGATGCTCCTCCGGTCGCCACGCCTCGATGAAGGCCATGACGGACGCGCGCAGTTCGCGCTGCAGCATGGCGAACAGCTCGCACTCGTCAAAGATGGCGCTGAGCGACCAGCTCTGATACCGCCGCATGCAGCCCGCGACCACGCTGGTTTGCAGCTCGCCCGTCGGACAACAAAACAGCACGGGGTGCCACTGGACATCCACGGCAAAGTCCAAGGCACGCACGACGTCCTTCTGGCTGAAGTCGTCGCTCCCATTGAGGTAGTCCGTGCGCCAGCTGCACATGTCAGCCAGCTCGACCACACGAATGTCCTTTCCGGGAGCGGAGGGCGGGAACAGCCCATGATGTGCTGCCTGGCTCCTGTGTCGCGGGGGGGCGTGGGGCTCGGAGGTGAGCGGCGTCGCCGGGGTCGCCGAGCCGCCCCCTGCGGTGATGACGGAAGTATTGCTGTTACCGCCGCCGCCGCCGTAAGGACTGCTGTCTCCCGCTGCCTTCAACGCCTTCATGACACCCGCGGGCAGTGCTTCGATGGACAACAGCACCACCGTGCGGATGCCAATGTCACGCAAGTAGGGCACGTTTGCCTCGACGGGGTACGCGCTTCGGTAGACCGCATCCGTGATGATGCTAAAGTTCCCTGGTGGCACGTGTGCGGTGGAGTTGACTCCGCCGCGTGTGTCGTAGGAGGCCATTCTAACTTGTGACCTCGTTGCTGATACTGTCTAGAAAGGGCGGGAAGAGGGGGGGGGGGAGGGGGAAGCGAGAGCGCAGTATCATCAGCAATGGTAAAGCGAGAAAGAGAGACGATGGGGTGTTGCATTCGTCAAGTCTGCTCCCATTCGTGGGGAGCCCAGAGTATCTGTGATGGACCTGAGAGCGAGGGGGGGGGGGGGGGGGCAGCGTCTGGGGGTAACACACCTGCCCCTCGCCCTTCTACCGTCCTACCGCGCGTTGCATTCTCTCTCCCTCCCTATCTTTCGCTCGTTTCTCTTGCTCACTGTTTACGTTATTAACACATTAGGGGACCATAAATCTGAAGACCACACACAGTCTTCTCAGCTGACGCAGTCGCCGTGTATAATGATTCTTTAGTAAACCAGCTATCCCTCTCCTTTGATCTGTACGAAGGGGGAAAAAAGAAGGAAAGCATGCACCATCCATACCATCACGAGACCAGAAAAAAACAGCTGACAAAATGAATAGAGCGAAAGAAGAAGACGGAGGGAGGGGGTGGGGAGCCTGTTTCCTCTACTGCTGTTGCTGCTGGGACTCGTCCGGCTTCGTGATGATTACGTCGTCAACCTTGAGGATCATCTTCACCACCTGTGTCGCAAGGCGGAGCTGGGAGCACTTCCCGTGAAGCGTCTCGAAGACCTTCTGCTCCTTCATGTCCAGCGTGCCGTTGTTCATGCAGTCGATGCCCGCGTACGGGTTCTTGCCCTCGACCTGCGCGAGGCGAGCGTCGGAGAGCGTCTTGATCGGGTCCAAACCGCTGTTGAGCGCCAGCGCGATGGGGATCGCCTCGAGCGCGTCGGCAAAGGCGCGGATGGCGTACTGGTCTACAGAGCTGCTCTTGACGGACTGGGCGAGCACCGCCGACGAGGCAGCGAGCTCGGCGGAGCCTCCGCCGTACACGATGCGATTGTCGCGGATCAGGTTGCGCACCATGCAGATGGCGTCGTGGAGAGAGCGCTTCGCCTCGTCGATCATCATCTGGTTGCCGCCGCGGATGAAGATGGTCACGGCCTTACTGTGCGGGCACTCCTCGATGAAGATCATACGGTCCTTTGTGGTGCCAAAGCCCGCCTCCCGGACACGGCCGCAGGTGCCCAGCTTCTCCGGCGCCAGCTCCTCGAAGCGCGGGATGATGCGGCCCCCGGTTGCGATGGCGATCATCTCCAGCTCCACGCCCCCGACCCAGCGCACGGCCGGGAGGTCGTTGCGGTAGAGCAGGTAGTTCGCCTCGTCGTCGAAGCCCCATTGGCAGATGACGAGGTCGGCCCCCGACTCCTTCACGCGGCGCACATCGTTGCGGAAGTAGGCTTGCTCCTGCTCTTGGAGCTCCTTCATGTGCTCGGCGCTCGTGATCTGCATCGTGTGCTTCGTCTTGGGCTTTGGCGGCTCGAAGGCGCAGGTGAGGATGGCGATCTTGGGGTTCTTGAGGTCCTTGGGCATCTGCGGGTGTGAGAAGTCCTTGTCCAGCACGATGCCGTTGACGAGGCACGTGTCCTCCAGACGCCCGCCGACCTTGCCGTCCACCTTGATGAGGTCCATGTTGACGTCGCGGCGCTGCATGTCGGCCACGGCGAGCACAGCATCCACGCAGATCTGTGCGAGGCGGTCGCGGTCGCGGTTCACCACCTTGGAGTTCAGGGTGGAGCGAGCGGTCTGCAGGAGGAACTCTGGGTTGTCCAGGGGGATCGTGTCGGCCACCTCGGTGAGCCGCTCGCAGGCAATCTCGCAGGCCTTCTCAAAGCCCTCGGAGATGCGAGAGCTGTGGATGCCCTTCTCCAGCAGGAGGGACGCGTGCTCGAGGAGGGCACCCGCAAAGCAGACGACGCCGGTGGTGCCATCGCCGATCTCGGAGTCCTGCGACTTGCTCAACTCCACCATGAGCTGGCCGATTTCGTTGTCGATATCCATGAGGTCGAGAATCGTGGCCCCATCGTTGGTGACCACCACCTCGTTGTCGGGCGTGGTCAGGATCTTGTCCATCCCGCGCGGGCCAAGGCTGGTGCGCAGGACGTTGGCCACGCCGAGTGCGGCAAGGATGTTGGCCTTCTGCGCCTCCACACCTGTCACACGCTCCTTCTGCGACTGCTCCTTGACCAGCAGAAACGGGCGACCGTACTCGTCAAAGGCGAGAGACATTGCACTGGTTCACGAGAGAAGGATCTGTGTGTGGGGAGGGAGGGGGAAGGGGGGATAGGGGTTGAAACGGCTGTGGGTCTAATAGGGGAGTGATCCGTGTGTGGGGTGTTGAGAACCTCTTTGGACAGCGGTAAAGAGAGAGAGGAAGGCAAATGAGGGGAGGAGAAGGGGGAGAGAGCATGAGGAACAGGAGACAAGAAGCCGCCCCGCTGACGGATGGTCAAACGGTATATAGCCTGTCTTTCCGCTTCCCTCATGAGTCCGCATGGCGGAGGGACTCTGTCGCATTCTTCCTCTTTCCTTCTCGTGCACGATGTAAAGCAATGCCACAGGGAAGAAGAGAAGTATTGTGCAGAGGGCAGAGCAGAGCCGAAAAGACAAAAGGAGATGACGATGGCAGTACGACGGGTCATTCTATCGGTGCTTCTATATGAGAGCGGCGGCCATATCTATCGATTGATGTATGTGTGGAGGAGTGTACCACTTGAGCAACTATGATCGGCTAGCATCCCTTACCTACCTACCGCCGTGCATGCATGGTGCCGCTGTCATCGTCGTCGTCGCTCCCGCCGTGGTCGCTCTCCACCGCTCCGGCGGCGTAGTGGCCCGCACGCTGCGCAAGGGCCTCTGGCTCACCTCTCGCGCCTCGGTGGCCGTTTCTGCGGTCCGTCAACGTGCCCACATCGGCGGACGGTGTGTGCCGGTGCTGGCCGACAAGACCGCGCCAGAAGTTCAAGATGGAGTTGATCTTCATGCCAGCGTCCGAGTACTCCAGGGCGGGCGACGAGACAGGCGCAGTCAAGCCACCCGCATCCATGGGGTTACCGCCCTCGCCGAAGCCAAAGGCGACGGGTAGTTCGGGCAGCACAGACGTGGTGGTCATAGCCAGAGAAGACGGTTTGCTGTCGCTATACAGGCGCGTCTTCCTGGCGTCGTACTCCGCTTGTTGCCGTCGCAGGGCACGTGCTCGTGCCGCCTGCTGCGCCGCACGCTGCTGCATCCCAACATCACCACCGCACCGCGCGCAGAAGTCCTCCCTCGCGTGCTTGTCAGAGGCGGCGATGGGTCGGCACGTGCTGCGGGCCGCGCCGACAATGGCCACCATCGTGACCTCCGTTGGCACGGCGGACTGCTGGGCGTTGGCGAGTGCGGTGCCGCCATCCGCAAAGCCCGGCGCCAGGGAGAGAGGTGGCGGCACTCCGTAGGTTGGCAGGAAGCTCTCCGGGCACGGCGCGGGACTCTGCAAGGCCGCCAACTGCTGCCCATCCGCCCAGGCAATGTCCGCGATGGGGAACTTGGTTTTGACGACGTTGTAGTCCCCGTGCGAAGGCGTGCAGAGGGAGCCGTCCGCGCAGTCCCACGCGGCAAGGGTGCCTTCGATGGTACCAGCAACGAACGCCTCGCCGTCGGGCAGCAGACGAACTATCGTGTTGGCAGCCATGCGTGTGTTCACCACGCGCACGGACTCACACGTCGTGGCATCGAAAACGTACACAATGGGCGATGCACGACAGGTGACAATGGCGTACGTCCCGGCCACCTCCACGCGCGAGGCCCCTGCCGCGTCGCTGCGGTGCCGCACGGACATTTGCCAGATTGCCTCGTCCGCGCTGCCGCCGCCGCCGCCGCCGCCGCCGCCTTCTCTGCGCGTTCCCTTACTCACCACTTCGTAGAGTGCGCGCCAGCAGAACACGGTGCCGCCGCTTGTAACGGACCACACACGCGCACTGCGCTCGTTTGACGCGACGCAGAGGACGATGCCGTCGCCCTCGGTGTCCGTGGTGCAGATCAGCTCGCCAAGCTGCTGTCGCGATAAGTCGCTGTCGCCTGCGTTGTGTGCCGCAGCAGCACCTAGAGAGGGGTGTGTCCTGTCCAGCCCAGGCGTGAACGTGGCGGTCAGCTGCATGGTGCTCGTCACCTCGCGCGAGAGGGACGACGGGAAGGAGGTCTCGCCAGGGGAGAGCGTCGCCTCGCTGGTGGAGTGCGCGGGACGGCGGTGTTCCGGCATAAGCAGCCGGTCATACCGCCACACCCGCAGTTGCTCACTGTAGCCTGCGGTAATGATGATGTCTTGGTGAAACACGGCACTGTACACGGGGTGGGCATGGGGCAGCACGCACATTGGCTCGACGACGAGCTGGGGTGTGTTGCTGGCGTGGAGAGCCCCCTCGAGGGTGGCCAATATCGTCTGCGAGAGGTCTGTCACCCGCCACACGCGCACCGTCTTGTCCGCGGAGCACGCCAGCACGAAGCTGTCATCTTTCTGAACGGCAAGGCTGTGGACGTGGTCCGTGAGGCCGAGCAGGCGCGCCAGCACAGGCAAGTCGGGCTGCATCGTGTTCCGCAACTCCACAACGTACTGCAGGTCCCGAGTGAGCCCCATCGCGAGAATCGGTGTGACGTGAAAGAAGGACATGCAGGTGACCACGCCATGCACCGGGGCGGCCTGCAGGGATGTCGTGGGCAGCAGTGCTCTCTCGCCCTCTTTCCGCGCGTACTCCTGGCCAAGCGCCTGCTGGTTTACGAGGCTGATGCTTCGCATCATAGCTCGCATCCGCGCGTAGCGACCGCCGACAAGCGGGTCGATCATACCACTGTCCTCACCACTCGCCCCCTCGCCCGTGGACGAGCTCGCGCTTCCCCGTCTTGGCACCGCGCAGCTGCCCCCTCCCGTCACCAGCAGATTCAGCAGGTACTCCTCGTAGGGAAGCATATGCGTCGGACGCGGCACGTAGAGCTCCGCGCGCGGGGCCCGCACGGTGACGACCAGCCCCCCGTCGTACGCCAACCCGCGGTAGAGGGGACTCTTAAAAAACAGGAAGACCGCCGGCGGGGACCCTCGCGCCGACGCTGCTGGTGCAGTTGCTGCTGGCGGCGCGTGTGACGCCAACAACAACGCCGTCTCCTCGGCATCCTTGGCCGCCCCTTCGCTGTCGGTGACGGTGCGCAGAACACCGGTTTCGTCCAGGCAGAATTCTGTCGGTGCGTAGATGGCGCTCGACGAGCACCACGGCGGCAGCAGGCTCTGCAGCCACTGCACGTACCAGGGGGTGCGGAGGGGGTAGCGGTACATTTGCACGTGCACATTCTCGGCAAACAGAGTGGCCGGGTGACCGAAGCAGTCGTGCAGCATGAGGAAGCCCCAACAGATCGGGTACAGCCCCGTGCGCGGCATGTAGAAGCCGTAGATGCTTTCGTTGCCGCAGTCGAGCACCTCGAACAGCAGGACGCCGGCTTTTAGGTGCTTCCTCACCAAATCTGTTCTCACGCGGAGAGAGATCTCGGCCTCCCACCACGGTGACCGCGACCCGTGCGTGCGCAGGTCGTACGGGTGCGTGATGGCGCAAGGCACGGCCGGCCCCGAGTCGATCAAGCTTTCCCCTGTGACGCAGTGGACGAACCAGACGCGCACAAAAGGGTGAACCACACCGACGTCCGCGTGCAGCGGACTCATCCCGCGGATCGTCACGGCAAGCGCCGTGTGCAGGGTGCTAGATCCCGCAGCGGCACCAGAGGCGAGACTGCCGCTGAATGGAAGCGACGGCGGGGCCGGTCCGAGAGACGACGAGGGGGGGGATGAGGAGGCAGCATCGGAGCCCAACGGGGGCGAGGCGGCCGCAAAGGGCGGGCGCCACGAGAAGAGCGACAGCGGCTTCTCGGGCCTGCGCGTGTCCGCTGCGTAAATCCGTTTCAGAGCACTGACCGGGCCGCGCAGCGTCGGCGCGTACGGAACCAGCGCCAGCGACGCCGCTCCGTCTGCCTGCTGTGGAGCGTCGGCCGGTGCAGGGCCCGCCTCGGCGTCTTCTCCGCCGGTGGTGGTGCCGTGACCACCCGCGTCGGCAAACCGAAGGCGTCTCCCTGTCCGCTGCTTCCCCTCCCCAAGTCTGTCCTGTTGCGCGTCTTGCTTATGCAGCGTCTGTGGGGTCTGGCCGGCGCTCGCCGAGGAGAGGGACACCCCTTGCTGACTCTCCGATGTCGCCGAGGTGACGGTGTTCTCAAGGTTCTTCATCACCACGCGTTTCGCGGCCTCCTTGGCTATCCTGCGTTGCTGCTTTGCCCGTGCCTTCTGCTCCGCCTCCCTCTGCGCCGCCGCCTCCGCCGGTGACACCTCGTCAAGCTCATCGTAGACGAGACCTGTCTGAGAAGGGGGTTGGCGAGGCGTCGGCTGTGGTCGCTTCCTGCCAATGGCACGGAAAGCGCCGTGGTCGCTGCCTTGCCGGGAGCCGTCGCTCCAACTGCCGCCAGCGTCCGAGATGGCGGCTCGGCTGTCGTCGCTGTCGTCGCCGTCGTCCCCGCCACCAGAGGAGGAGGACGAGGAGGAGGCGGCGAACAGGGGTACTCCTTTTGTCTTCTCCCACGGACTTTTCGCTCGGCGAAGCTTCTCCACGCGCTCGTCAGCGGGCCGCCCCTGCTCCTCCTGCTGTCTCCGTCGCATCGTCGATCCCGCCCCAGTCGTCCCCTGCAGAGGTTGGTGCGGTTCCCGACGCTCGTGGTGGTGTCCTGGAGTTTGCAGGCTGGTGGCGACATACTGCGGGTCAGTGGGGTCAATGAACATGTCAACGGGTAGCTGCGTGCGGTACTGCTGCTGCAGTTGCTGCAATGCAGTGGCAAAAGGCGTGGCTGGCGGTGGCACTGGTGGTGGAGTGGGGATGGCTGGAGCGGCCGCTGACGGTCCTCCCACCTGTTGGCTGTGAGGTGTTGCAACGGGAAAAGCGGAAGCGTCTCCCGGGAGATCTGGTGCCGCCGTGGTCATGGCAGCAGTCACACGCTCTCCGCAGGTCGTGTGTGTGAGGTCAGAGGAGCCGGACGAGGAGGAGATCGCTAGCTTCGCCTCGATCTCGCATGCCGGCACGCGTGGTGGATCAAAAGGCTGCGACGTCGTACTGTCAGAGGAGGACCCGAGGCTACGGATGGCGGGAGCCACAACGCGCGGCACTGCAGGGACCGAACTCGCGGAGGAACGTACGACGGGTGGAGGTGCATCCACAGGGATAATATTTTCCGACGCACTGAGGGAAGACGAGGCGGAGCCCGGTGGCTGCGCCACAATTCTTGCGGTGTTCTCCTCATGGGCATCAGCCCGCCGCTGCTGGACTGTGTCAACGTCTAGCGAAGGTCTTGGGGGCAGCTGCAGTTTCCGTATCCTCTCAAGAAAATCACCAGTGTCCCCGTCCTCCGGACTGTCCAGGCCCACCTGTTTCGGCCATTCCACTAGCGGCTCACCAGAGGCGAGTGGCGGAGAAGCAGCAGATTGACTACTGCTGCTGCTGCTGCTGCTGCTGCTGCTGCTGTTACCACTGTGGGTACTCATCGGTAAAGTACAACGAGAGAGAGAGGGAGACCGGAAAAGCAGTGTGCCCGTGTATGGGAATCTATTCTAGTGGTGGTCTGCACTCTATTGGCGTGTATATGGACGTAACACAAGTGAGGAGCGGACCGTAGCCACAGCGTCTGTGTGTGTCTGTGTGTGTCAGGGTCTCCCCTTTATGAGCTCCTGCCACGTGGACAAGAACGACAGCGGATAGAAGACGGAAGTTGTGTGGGGGAAGGAGAGGAAGCAGAGAGGATGGCATCACGAGGGACAGAGGAACAGAGAGAGAGAGAACACATGGCACGTGCAGACGAGAGACGATGATGCGGTGTGGTGAACAACGACTGCATGAGAGGGGTGAGCAACGAGAGCACACACGACGCTACCACCGGACACGCGTTGCCGCGGATGTCGTTTCAGAGGATGTGTTCCCCCCCTCTGCAAGGCTCGACAAGTGCAACCATAGCAAGAGCACAGAGAACGAAAGAACGAATAGAGCATGGATGGAACAGGAGGTGAAGCAACGGGGCAAAGATGTGGCAAGCGCGGAATGAGAGGGGGTGGGGGGGAGGGGAGGGAGGGGGAGAGTGTTGAACAGCACACACACACACACACAGACACACAATGGCTTCTGCAACGATATGGGGACCAGTTGTCCGGTTGGCAGGGGACTGGTTCTCTGTGAGATGGAGTGCGAGAACGGGGAGGGGAACGCCATTGTGGTGGAGGAAACCCGGCGTGGCACGAAGAGGGAGGAAGGAACCAAACAAACACCCCCTCTTCTTCTTTCATCGTATATATGTCACACAGAAGCATGGAAGGAGAGAGAGAGAGAGCAACACAAGAAGGGATGGCGCAAGGAGGGGAGGGGGGGGGGTACTCTACGAGTACATGGACCGTAGTTGTTGCCTGGCAACAGCGACGTCGTCCTTTACATTTCGAAGGACGTCGCGAATGACATCTGGGTCGGCTTGCGGAAACTCCTTCCGGAGGGCGTCAGCGGCGGAGATGCGCTGAGGAATGTTGGGTGGCGCGGAGGAGCCGTTTGGCCCTGGCGAAGCCATGTTGCTGTCGGTGTTGCTGGTGCCCGCCACATCGATGGGGGAGTCCACCTGCTCCATGTTCAGCGCCTTGAGCGCGCGTTGGCAGAGAAAGCGGGCAATGAACTGCTCGCGGCCGACATCAGACACACACTTGACGTACTCGTCCACGTCAAAGTAGTCTCCCTTCAGGCCGTCCTCCAGGAGGGAGAGGACGTCGTCCGAGGCGTGGATCTCGGCGATAAGGGCGAGGGCCCTCTCCTGCGCCTCAGACTGCGCGACAAGGCACCGGCTGTGCTCCTCGATGGTGTTCGGTACCGTTTCCAGCTTACTGACTAACATGCCGACGTCACCGATGCTGGGGAGATACTCCTCCAGCTCACTCTTGTGCTTGGTGAGGGCGTCGTGGGCTTTGGTCAGCTCCCTGTTGCTCTCATTCAAGCGCTGCAGGTAGAAGAGGGACTGCTCGCGCGTCTCAAGGTACGACGCAGCCTTGTTGTTGAGGTCAATCACCACCTTCTCTGCTGCATCCTGAATGAGCGAGATGCGCTCCGGGCTTTGAGAGGTGCTTGCCAGCACATTCGCCATGGCAGCACTGCTGGACTGCGCCGCCTGCTGCTGTCGCTGCTGTTGCGCAGCCGCCTCGGACACGTAGGGGTACTCCACGTCGAACTGCTCGCTAAGGGCGAGAAGCACATCCAGCAACGGGAAAGGCCGTTCGACACCGCGCAGCATCGTCAGGCACTCCACCTGCAGCATGCCGGACGAGTTCATGACAGGGTACGGGCTCTTGATGCGCAGCTGCTGTCCACCATTCGGATTCGGTGGGAGCACCTGCACCTGCACCACCTGTTCAGGATACTGAGGAGGAAAGAAGATGGCCAGGCGGACGTCATCGCCGTTGGGGTGGCCGCCAGAGCCCTGCGGCTTGCGGATGCGAAGGCTCGCCTCAACCACCAGCACCTTTGTCTTCTTGTCAGGGCCGGCGGCGAAGTAGCAGCGGAGAGAGGGAAAGTTGCTCTCGTACGGGAGGAACTCCTGGAGTTGATTGAAAACAGCCGTGGCGGTGGCGGGGGCGGCGTACGTCGCGGCGAGAGCCTCGCGCGTCACTTCCCTCAGCTGCAATGTCATCACGGAGATAGCGGAAGGGAGGGGAAGGGGGAGGGGAAAGGAAGAGTGAGGAAGGTAAAGACTATGTAAGGAAGACGAGGGGAAGAGGAGAGCGAGAGAGGCACTGTTGTTTGTGTCCGTTGAGTCGACTGTGTGGATGGCGGCGCGAGTGGGCACTAAGGTGCAGTGGAGCATCTCGCAGCAGCAGCATCTTGCGGCATATGCTGTCCACGCCCATTTACCCACGACCACCCACCCCCTCTGGAGCGTGGTGGCGGACACGCCTCTCTCTCTCTCATGTAAGAGTATCCACTTTGGCATCCGCTGCGTGGAGGTTTCCTCCTTCTACACACCTCCCACTTTGTCTGCTCCACCTTTTTCTGTAGTGGCTGTGTGGTAATGTGTCTTGTGTTGGTTTGCGTGCATGCGAGTGGGATAGGGAGGAGACTGAGGAAAATGAAGAAGGGAGCGGGAGCGGGAAGGGGGTGACACGGAGATGGTGAGGAGGAGCAGAATGATAAGGGGAGAAGATGATCAACAGAGGTAACGAATAATGGTGGAGAAGGGGACGAGAAAGGCGCGGGAGAATACGCTAAGGAGAGCCGTGAGCGAGACTACAGATAGGCAACAAGAGAGAGAGAAGGGGGGAGGGGGGGGGAAGGGCAATAGGAGAAGACAGTATATTATATTGCCACTGGCAAAAAAAAATGAATTCGAACTATTACCACTTCTTCTCCCTCTCCAGCACGCCCGCGAGGATGAGGAGGATGGAGAGAGAGAGAGAGAGAGGGGGAAGCAGAGGAAAGGGTGGAAGGCAGAATCGGTCATTCGGAGGAGGTGTCGACAGTGCAAATGCCATGAAAAAGGGGGAGGGGGGGGGGAGGGGGAGAGGAAGGAAGGAAGACAAGAAGAAGCGCAATAAAGAGAGTGTGTGGTGTGCCGCAGGACAAGGGACGGGGGTGTCTCACTGGACAGCGACTCTAATTCAGCGTGACTCTCCTCGAGATGCTGACAGCCAACAATAATGATAGGAAAGAAGAGAGAAGGTGCAGCATCCCACACACTATGTTTGGAGGGTGGGTGGGGGGGGGGGGAAACAACAACGGTAAGAAGCGGCCGATCGTGGAAGAAAGGAAGCGGTGACTTCACGACGGCATCACGGTTGGGAGCGTGAGGTCCGGTGGAAGGTCGAGGAGACATCAGCAACGGCAGCGCGTAGAACGACATGTAGTAAAGAGAGGGGGAAAACCAAGAGCAGTAAAGATTCTTTTCTTCTGGTAATGTTTGTCTTGTTAATGGGCTGCTTGTAGGACATGTAATGAGCACAGAAAGGGAGAGGGGAGAGAAAGTAGGTAGGGAAAGATGACCAGCGGGAAACGAAAAACAACGATGGATTACAGTAGCTAGGAGTAGTACTAATACGCATGAAGGAGATGAGTGACAAGAGGAAGAGAAGAGGTGAACATGTGCGAATGAAGCAGAGTGACAACGAAGATGAAAGCGAAACGGTTTCCCAAAGAAGCAGGAGAAGAAAAGTCCACAGAACTGAGAATGGTATGTGTGTTGTGTGCGTGCTGTCTGTGTGTCTGCGTCGACGATGAAGCAGAGAGGAGAGAAAGATGAAAGAATGAAGCAGTCCAGCGAGGTTGACAGCACCACAACCGTGATACTAGTGAGTGGGGAGGGGGGGGGAGGGAGAGGACGGAAGCGAGGACGTACGAACGAAACAGGAGGAAAGAGCGGTGTGATGGGAAGGAAGGAATGAGGATTCAAAAGAACTCAATGAGTACAAGGGGGCAAGAAATGCAGTAAAGCTCGGTCCAACGAGAGGAAGGGAAACATGTGGGAGTGGGAGGGGGGAGGGGAAGGGAGGGGAAGAGGGTTAACGTATACTAGCGTCGATACAACCAGTAATGACAATAAGAGAACAGCAAAGGGATAGGGAGGAGAAGGGAGAAGAAGAATGGATAGACCATGGTCGGCAAAGCGCGCGCGGACGGCAAATGCCTTTTAACTTGGCTCTAAGTACTCCTTTCTCTTTCTCCTTCATCGTTCTTGTCGAAGAATATGGCAAGTGAAAGAAACGGAGAGGAGAGGAAGAGAGACGCGCGCACTACACGTGTTAACGACGACAAGAGGAGACTGGTAATAGTTTCATTGTACAGAAGAAACCAACGGGACCTCCAGCGTTAACAATAGTCATGAATGATGACAGTAAACCTGAGAACCGATAATGGAAAGGAAGAAAAAGGAGCGAAAAGAAACGGTAAGAGAGGGAGGGGAGGGGAGGGAGAGGAGGAGAGATGATGGTGTTAGTCATGGTGGTGGGGGCAAGGAAGCAGCAACCTCATCAGTACCAATGCACATATACCCACCCACACCCACAGAGATAAAGAGAGGAATGAACTATAGCAACCGGAGAAGAGGTATGGCAAAGGGTGAAACGAGGTGGAGAGAGGGAGAGAGAAAGAGGAGGTAGCATATTCCATTCCTCACTTGCAGTAGACTAACATGAGGAGAAAGGGGAGAGAGGAGGCGACACGCGAAAAGGTTAACATTCTTTCTATTTACTATAACATTCCTGTCGATTTCACAGAGAAACAAACAAGCACTGTTTTTCTGAAAGCAGAGGGAACTGAGAGAAGGTTAACTTGGGAGGCGAAACCAGGTGAGGAGATGACAGTACTAGTAGTAGTGAGAGGAGTGGGAAAGAAGAACGAGGGCAATAAACTGTATTCCAACGAGCCGACAAGCACTAAAGAACGAAGGAAGGAAGGAAACAAGAGAGACCGTTGGGGGAAGAGGAGAAAAAAAAAAAAAAGGCATCGAAGGAAGAGAGAAAGAGGCGGAAAGCAGAGAACATGGTCTGTTTCCCCTCCGAGTATCGAACGCAGCAACGACAAGGGCAAAGGGAAGAAATGGTGGGAGGGAAGATAGGGAGAGAGAGACAGAGAAAAGAAGAGTGAAGTATGTCTGGCTGTAGTGGATGGACTACTCTTGTTTCGTTTTTATTATTTATGTTTTTCAAGAGTGAGAGGAAGGTGGTGTTTCAAAGGGGAAGAACGGGAACTGTAAGGAAAGAGAGGAGGGAGGGAGAGGGAGAGAGAGAGGAAGAGGGAAAGCACGGCACGAATGAGTGGGGCTCTCTGGGGAACATAAGGAGTGAGAAAGAAGGAAGAATGACAGAGGAAAGGAGTAAGAAGAAACAACGCAAATGTGTATATGTTTAGTCGTCATTTTTCAAGGGAGAGGAGAAGGAGAAAGGGAGGGAGAATGGAGCCCTGAAGGATAAGGAGATCAGGAGACAAAGTCCGGCTACCGGTAAATCCGGTGAGAGTGGGAGAGGGGGGACGGGGAAAGCACGTCTTCTTGCGTGTGTGAGTGTGTGTGTGTCTGTGACGGTTGTTGTTGTTCCTCTTTCTGTCAAAGAAGAGAACGGCTAGCTGGCGCCACCTCTGCTGTCGATAGCCCCTGTCGCGCTGGGAGTGTCGCCGCTGCTGCCTTCCTGCAGAGAGCCACCGCCTAGCGCCATGTTGTCCAGACCCACTAACGTAAACTTCGGCTTCGCCGACTGCTGCTGCGCGGCCTTCTCCTGCTTCTCGCGGATTCGCTGCATGTGCTTGATGCCGCACAGTGAGCAGATAAAGATGTGGGTCTCCGGGCACGTGTAGCAGATGACCATATTCTTGTCAATCGTCTTCTTGCAAATCTCGCAGGTGTTGGCTTCCTGGTCTGTCGGGGTGTCGGGCACCTGCGACATGGCCAGCTCGAAGCCGCAACTGCACTTGAGGCCCTCGAGCGTTTGGGGCAAGGAAACGGGCTGGGCCCGCGTGTTGGCCTGTGTCGTGTTCGGGACGCCCTCGCCGTCCTCGTTGTTGATGGTCCTGGCGGAGTGGAGTTGGGTTGCGAAGGAGGCCGGCGGCGGCGAGGACATGTGGGCGTCCTCGCCGCTATCCTGCGTCGCCGTGTGCACCGAGCTGTTCTTGTTGGCGTCGTTGGTGGCGAAGGAGTTTTGGCGCGACCGTGACGCAGCGATGAGTGCCTGATTCGCTGCCTCCATCGACGCGATGGAGTTGTTGTTGGCCAGGTAGCCTGGGAAGCTTATGTTGGCCGCGCCAGCCGGGAAGGCGGGGTTGACCCCAACAAACGGCGGCGCGGTGCTGCGCAGGCCGCCGAAGGTTGGCGAGGGGAGACTCGGGCCCAGCGCGGTGGGGAAGCCGCCCAGACCCATCATGCCAAGTCGCTGCTGCTGCTGCTGTTGCTGCTGCTGCGAGACGTAGCCCATCTGACCAGCCACCGCTACACCAGGGCCAAGAAAGACGCCACCGGGCATGCCGCCGCCAAAGGCACCGGCACCGGGCGGGACTCCGACGCTCATGAAGGAAGAAGGAACGAAGGCCGGGGCGGCTGGGTTCGGCATGCGACCGCCCATCGGAGACGGTATGAACCCGCCCATGACAGACCCCCCGAACGCAAAGTCCTGAGGCATGCCCGCAGGCATGTGCATGGCTGCCATGTTGGGCAGCGGCTGGGCTTGCTGGTGTGCCTGGTTCTTGCCGTGGGACCCGTTCTTGCCTTGAGGCGTCAGCTTCTCCAGTACGAGCGCTGCCTTGGGCACGCCCTTGAGCATGTCGCGCGGAAAGCGAGATATGAAGTGGTTGATCTCGTTCTTCTTGTCGGCACTGCACACGTACACGCTATGCACGTCGCAAAGGACGCGCTTGGAGAAGTCTAGGATAGGCAGCAGCGACGACGCGTTGATCATGATGAACGCGCACGTCTTGTCCCGTGCGTGGCACTTTACGTCGCGAATCTCCACGTAACGCTTCCGTTTGCTGCTCGCCCCCGCGCTGTCGCCATAGGCAATCGGGAAGTCACTCATGCGAGCGAGGGACTTGAGCAGCAGCTTGATATCGCATTCGTTGTACGACGCTGGCAGCTGTCCCATGAAGATGCCCGCGCTCTCCTCGTTCCTGATGAAACCGGGGATGCTCTCCATCTCCACGAGCTCCTCCGCCGTCTTCGTCGTGGCCACGGCCGCCAACTCTTCGTCGTCCTCATAGTAGCGGCGGAACTCCAGCTGCACGGCGTTTGTAGGCGGATTCACTATGGAAGTGTACGTGTTGCCCTCCAACGGGGTGGTGGTGAGCGATTGAGGGGAGCTGACGTTTGTCATGCCTGTCGTGCCGAGAGGTGTCTCCGCGTCTGGATCGCGTACCTGGAAGGTGGCAAAGCTACCGGGATCGCTCACCTGGTTGGTGGGCCGGTTAAAGACCTGTGGCCGCCCCGCCGATGCTGCGCTGGCGGCCAACGGGAGTCCCGTGTGAAGAGCCTCGGGGGAGAGCGCTAGCACCGGGGGGCCCTGAGCAGCCAGTGGCAGCGTGCCGTAGTTCACGGGAACGGCGTTGGGATCCGTGGAGAGGTCGGGCCGCCCTGGCAGACGCCGCGACCCCACCGGAGAGCGGCCAGCCTTGCCGCTCGCGGCTTCGTCCTCGTCGGACACAAAGGTGAGATTGTTGACCTGGCTGTTAAAGTAGATGGCGTCATCGTCCTCCTCGTCGGAGTTGTCACCAGCGCTGCGTTGCTGGGTGAAGAACGCCTGTTTAGTGGGATCGGCGCTCATAGTGAAGCAGCCGTCTCAATTAGGGAGAGGGGGAAAGGAAGGGACGGATTGAGTTCCGGCAACGAACAAACGCCAATACAATCCGTGTTCAGATAAACAGCCAGAAAGAGCAGCAAAAAATGAGATGTGTGTGTTGCCGTGCTGCAGAGAGAGAGAAAGAGAAATGTACCTTTCCTCCTACTCGAGTTAGTCTTCTCTGATTCCTCTGCTGTTTCACCTCACGCGTCGATTTGTCTTTCTTGCGCGGCTACGACTGGGGAGACCTCACGGCTACACACAGCAGTGACGCAGAGCGAAGAAGGAAACGGGAAGATGGAGCGGGGGGAGAGGTCTGGAGACCGGGAAGGGCAGAGACGGAAAGGCTCAGAGATAGTGAGGAGTGGGTGGAGAATGTACAGCGGCGAGAAGATGGGGGGCTGGCAAGCTCGGTGTACCAAAAATCGATGCACTGGTCTGAGCTCACGTGTGTGTGTGTGCTGTGTTGTGGGGAGGGGGGGGGGGGAGGGAGCCAACAGAGTGGAGGAAAAGGGGTAAGCGAGGGAGAGGGGAGAGGGGAGAGAGGACTGGTGTTGGGTGCGGGTTTATGAGTTATTGTGCGAAGGGCTGTGACAGGAAGAGAGTTCAAACGTGGGTGAGGAGGGGGGAGAGAGAGTGGAGGGGGGGGGGGGAGCAGAGAAACGCACAAAGCACGCCCAGCGAGGTGAACGGAGGGCGAAAGAAGCGATCAGAGGAACGAGGGGCGGGGAGCAGAGGCAGTCGTGGAAAGGATAAAAGCCAAAGGGAGGAGATATATGTGTACGTTGATTTATATGGGGAGTGTGTGTGTTTCAAAGGGCACCAAAGAAGAACCGAGGAGAGAGACAAAGGGGGGCACAGGAGAAATGGAGAGAGGAATGACTAACCAAGTGTTCAGTTCCCTGTGTGTGTGTGTGTGTGCACTCTCCTGGGGTACCGCGACAAGCAGGAGCGGGAAAGACCACGAGAGGTGTCTAGAAGAAACTCCCACTTCTTCTTAAGTCGCTTGGCTGTGAGAGAGGACGGGGGAGGGGAGATAGAGGGAAAGAAGAAAAAAGCTACGAGACGGGGGATGGAGGGCAATCAAACACTAAGGAAAATGTATACTAGTTCTACAGTTCACGGAAGAAAGAAGCATCGGAGAGGAGCCAATATAGTAGAAGTCATGCAGGGGTCCGATGTGTGTGCTTCGTAACTGTCCTCCCTCCCCCTCTTCCTTTGATGGCGTCTTCTCCTTCTTCATACACTGCCTGCTGTTCACGTTGAAGTGCCGAGCACACGGGTGAAGGGAAGATCCCCGCAGCATACATACATGAGAACACATGGAGACGGAGCAAAGCAAAAAGAGTGATGGAAGGAGCGGAAGGTGATGAGAGACACACCAGCCGGGAGGTAGACTCTACATGAGAGGACAGCGGTGTGCTCCTTCACCCCCACACACATACATGTCCGAAACGAAACAGACGACGAAATAAAGTAAGACGGTGGTCAAGAAGAAGAATCAAGAAGGAATGGCTACCTGTTCGCTACGGGGGCAGCAGCCGTTGTCGTGGCCGTTGCCGTTGCCGCTTCCGTTCCTTCCAAGGGCATCAATCGCTGTGCTTCGGCCTGTGCCTCCCAGTACTTGGCCACAGCCGCTGCGGTACGTGCGTGCGTTTCACGCAAGCCGTCATGCACGGATTGCACCATCTCGGACACAGCCACGTTGTGGCACGCCAAGGGTTCGTGCACGAGCTCCCGCAGCACCGCTCGGTCCCGCTCGGCCGCTTCCCTCTGAAGAAACTCGGCAAGGGAGACCGATGAGCCGCCACCCGACACGCCGTCGTTGGCGCCACCGCCGCCGCCCGCACCGACGCTCATGTATCGGTCATTTGAGCGACCAGCGTGGCCTTGGTTATTAGCGGCGGCGGAAGTGCTTCGCGTGCCTGACGGATTCGCTGTGTTGCCAACACCGCGCTTGCCCGCGCTGCTGTGCATCCCGTCTCGCTCGCTCTTTCCTTGCGAACCCGACGCCGGTGTCTGTTGTTGCTGTTGCTGCTGCGGTTGTTGCGACTGCTGTGGCTGGCTGTGAGACGGTCCGGTGGCGGCGAACTCCGCGCTCGCAGCGCTCACCTCGCCATCCCACAAGGGAAGCAGTTTGACGCAGTGTCTGCGCGGCGTGAGCGGGGCGGCGTAGCTGTAGTTGCCCTCTTCACTGTCCTCCCAGATCAGCACGCAGTTGTCTTGGCCAGCTGCTCCTTTGGCCTCTGCGGACGCGTTGCCTTTGCTGTGTTCGCGCCTGGTGCTGCTGTTCCCGCTACCCGCGTCCTTGGCTGAGCCCGCGCCGCTGCGAGTGGGGCTTGTGGCGCGGCCGCGCGACGACGTCACGACCTCGCGACCTCCCTGTGGCGGGACAGGGGACGGTTCGTGCGTTCCTCGGGACTGAAAGTGGGGCTTCAGCACGCCAAGAGGGTTCGCAAGGAAGACGTGGCGGCTGCCCTTCCGACGCTCGCCGCGCTGCTCCACCTCTGTGACCTGTTGCTGCTGCTGCTGCTGCTGCTGCTGCTGCGCCGCCGCCAGGGATGCCTTGGCGCTCTTCGCACCACCACCACCGGTTCCCGTGCTGCCGCCCTGGCTGCTCACGCCAGCAGCCCCGCCGCCCGCCTTGTCCTCAGCCGGTGCGCCGTCAAAGGTGAAGCCCTTCCATATGGCGCGGAGCTGGGCAACGGAGTCCTCGTCCGGCAACGCGTTCTTGACTTCAGCCTTTGCGCTGGAGAGGAAGAAGGTGCCATGGAATGTGACGGCAAGCTCCTCCGGTGTGGAGTCCGTTTGCGCTGCCGAAGCACCACCGGGTGCCGTGCCAACAAGCGAGGCCGACTCCGCATCAGTGGTGATGGAGGCGCCGCGCGTGGACCTGCCTTCCGCCGCGGTCAGCGAGGACGCCACGGAGCTGCGGCTGCTGCGGCGCTGCGCTCCGGGCCCGGGGCCTGACGCAGAGGATGCCGTAGCCGTGCCGGAGCCCTTCTTCTTGTCGAGGCTGCGGTTGCGGCGGCCCCCGCCGCTGCCGCCACCACCGGAGGAGCCGGTGGTGGCTCCTGTGCCGTGCACACTGTTCGGCACTTCACGCGAGCCCGCCAGAGGTTCGTTGCCGTTGGGCCCACCCATACCTGAGAGGCCCTCGCGCGCGACCTGTGCCTCCAGCTCCTCCAACTTCCGCGCAATGAAGGCGTTCTTGTCGTTGGCGATTTCCTCCATCTCCCTCGCGTGCTTGGCTGCGACAGTGCGGATGGCCGCGTCCCGCTTCTCCTGAAACGCCTCCTCCTGCGTCAGACGGCACAGCTCATCCCATTCGGCCGCGACCTTGGCCGGCACGGTCGCCTCAACCGTAAAGGTCGCGGCAGCTCCCAGCGGCAACGCAGATGCCGCGGTGGCTCCGGCTCCTCCTCTCTCCTGCTGCCTCGTGGGCAGCGGCCCGAGGCGCGGCGCGTTGGCTGGTGCCAGCAGAATGTCCGGAACGAAGGCGTGCCGGGAGAAGTCTGTGGCGGCAAAGACGACCTCACCCCCTCGCGCTTCGCCCACAGCACTCTCCGTGCCATCGTCCACAGCGCCGCCATCCTGGGAGTGCGCCGTGGATGCCGTGGTGAGGGAGTTCTGCGCGGAGCGGTGGCCTTGCGGGGGGCAGCGCTTGATGGTGAGGTCAAACGGGATGGGCATGCCCTCCCTGACGGTGAAGAGCAGAGAGAAGTGGGTCGGCGCGGTCACGGTGATGTCATAGCGAAAGAGCGAGGTCGCCGATGCACCGCCGCGGCGCAACGATCCCGAGAAGGGGACAACCTGGTGATGGGACGGCACGGTCTCAAAGCGCTGCAGCTCATGGTTGCTGCGCACCGTCAGATTCCACAGACCCTTGCCGTACAGCGCATCCGTTGCCAACGGCGGCGGAGCGTCTGACTGGCACGACACGAGGGGGAGCGCCTCCTTACTTCCTGTTCTGGACACTGTGCCCTCGATCTCGCCCTCCCCTTCTCCGCCGATCTGTGGCGGGCTGTTGGCGTCCCCTTCTGCACTGGTGGTGTGCAGAAACGAGGCCTTGATGGTGTCCACTGCGGAAGCTGGAATGGAGGTGTACGCCATGAGTAGGTAGCCGCGCGTGTTGGGGTGTAACGTGATCATGGGGAGCCGACCTGCTGGACCGGTCAAGATAGGCGGGTGGCTGGCAGAGGCAGCAGCCCCCCTCTCGACGCCCTCTTGTTCTCCTGCCTCAGCGACTTCGTTCAACGGCGCCGCGGGGAGGGTGGGATTGGGCGGAGTCGTCTGTGCCGTCGCCGCGGGACTGGCGCCGTTCTGCTGGCTGTATCGATCTAGGTCGACCAGGAGCAAACGGGTGTGCTTGAGTATGGACACGGTGCAGATTCGGTGATCGAGCTGCTCCTCCCCATCCTTCCCCGCTCCATTGCTGCCGACGCCGGCCATGGCCTTTTGGCTGCCCGCATTCCCCTTCTGCGCACTCTTGCCACTGGGTGCGGCAGTGGTCGAGGAACCACCCACCAGTCCTGGGAAGCCCTGCGTCGTTGGCGCGCAGAATCGATACGCGCTGACATCCTCGGTGGGGAGCAGCGTGGATAGCGTCACCGTCAGCCTCGTCTCCTCCCGCACATTGAGGCAACGCTTGAACCACACCATCTCGTCACGCGCACCCTCCACAGCGCCGTGCACGCCGGCGTCGCTAACGACATGGAACAGCGCCGCCCCGTTCTCCTTCTTTGTCCTCAGCAGCTCCAGCAGGTCGCACCGGATTGTCAGAGGGACGCCGCAGTAAAAGGTGATCTTATCGGCTACGTGCATTTGGGGCATCGTCACCTTGTACAAGTGCGTGCCAGGACACAGCCGGAATACGTGGGATGTTGTTTTGCCGCACTCGTAGGGGACAGTGAACGCGTCAGAAAGCGGTTCTGCGCGGTCCCAGGTGTAGTACTCAAAGCACACATACCTCTTCTCCCCACGGGAGACGCCGCAAGGGTCAGGAGTGAGCCGACCCTGAGCCGGTGTGCGGCCGCTACTGTTGCTGACCGTGGCAAAGGTCCTGGGAGACATCATCAGGTCAGGCTCCAGGTCGCCACCCGCATCCTCCCTGGTGGTGGTGGTGGTGGTGGGCGGCTGCTCCTGCCCCATCTGCGTGCCAGTGCCCCCGCCCTTGCCCTTCCCCGCCTTGTCAGCCTTGCCTGCGGCATTTTGTTTGCCTGTCTTGGCGGCTGCCTTACCCCCACCCGCCGTCGCCGAGGCAGGTGCAGTACCTCCATCGTCACCAGCTGCCCTGGCCGCTTGTGAGGACTGGGCCCCAGTCACGCCGCCCGGGCCCGCCGAGAGTGCCTTCACTGGTGCCGGAGGAGCTGGGCTTGCCACGACAAGAGCAATCTCCTCTGTTGCGGCAGAGGTGATGCTGATCCACGTCGTGCCGCGGATGACGACGGGTGCCGCCTCGACTGTCGTGCTCGCAGCAGCCTCCGTGGAGTTGGGTGCCGCCTTGCCGTGGGCCTTGCTGTTTGTGGTGGTGGGAGCATCGGCAGCCGGCGTTGCAAGCACAGCGGGGCCGATGGCGCCAGGGTCGATGGGCACCATGGAGGTGTTGGTGGAGTCGAGAGTGGCACTATGCAGGTAGCGTTGCTCGAAGTTGCGCCACACCACCACGCTGTCCATGGCGGCGGTAAGCTCCTCAAAAGTCAGCCACGTGCTGCCAACGGAGCTCGCCTTCTCGGCAAAGGCGCGCGTGCGCTCGGACGAGACATGAGACGGCCTTGTGAGCACGTCTTGCACATCCTTGGCGTCGCGCTCGCGGTCAAACACACCTGGCTCCAGTTCACACTTGGGTGTGGTGACAATATGGATGGCTAAGGTGTTGCGGAAAGTCGCGACGTCTGTGACGGTGTACAGTTGGGTGTAGGCAGCCGGCGCACTGCGGTTCGCACCGGCCTTGTGCTGAGTGCGCAGCCCGCAGACCAGCAAGGGACGCTTTTCCATCGGTTCCTCGTCCGATGGTTGGCCGTGTTCCTCAACCAGCAGCCCCGCTCCGCCATCCTTGTCCTCCGCCACCTCCTTCGCTTTGGTCTTGCGCTGCAAGGAGGCGGCCCGCCCTTGTGCCCTGACGCCGCCGCTGCGAGAGGCGGCACGTCTGACCGATGGTGCACTCCCTTCGTTCAGCGCGTTCTCGTCTGCTCCGCCAACCTGCCCCAGGGGCGGAGTGCCTCTGGGAGAGCGCGAGCCGCCTGCCGGATCGGTGGACACCAAAGGCGCGGCGCGGGCCTCCCGTGCCCTCTCCGCGCGGCGTGCCTCGAGCTGGGCTTGGTACGTGGTGAGCAGCGCGCTGACCGCGACAGGAGCGTGCCGCGGGCTCAGATACTGCGGCACCCAGTCGCCCATGAGGCAGGTGATGATGGTGTCGGGCCCACTCGTCAGGCTTTGCTTTGCACCGGAGCCCAGCGCCTTGATGAGGGCCTTGGCCAGGATGGCGGGCCACAACTCCTTGCGGGCTGTCACCGATAGTAGCGGCCGGCCTAGCGGGTCCACCGGCATGGCATCATCCACGACGACCTTGCGATACGCCCCGTCGATGTACAGCTTCACGGCGTACTTGCCGTGTGGGTTGTAGACGGGGTGGCATGTCCCGGGTGCGTGGGGGTAGATAAGCTCCCAGAGGTAGTCGCCGGGTCTCACAAGGTGCTGCGACTGCTCGACCACCAGCAACGCGCTGTTGAAGGCGCTCATCAGAAATGGCGGTATGTCCTTCAACGCGGCGAGCGCGTCCGCCTGCTGCAGCTTGTGTCGCAGCGCGGTGCTGTAGCGTGACTGACACGCCTCGGCTGGCGTCTCTGCACAGCCGGCGACCAGGTCAGGCTTGTACGGCTCCATCAAAGCCGGCAGCTCGCGGTACCGTGCTATGGCCTCGTCGCAGGTCAGATCCACCCACGCGGAGGCGTCCTGGCCGACGAGGTCCTTCATCGAGCTGACAGTCTCCGGGTAGAGCTTGTGCCATGGCCCTGGCCCAAGCTTCGCGCCGTCAGCGTCTTTGCCCCCATGGGCCACAGGCACTGCAGAGCTGCTGCGACTGGCTTTCCCGCCGCGGGCTGTGCTGCCGCCGCCGGTGGCACCCGCCGCAGTGGTCCCAGAGGCCTCCACCTGGTAGCGCGCCTCCTCCAGCGCGGCGTTGAAGGGCTGCAGACCGTCGCGGCTTGCATAGGGACTCAGGAACGGTGTAGCGTTCTGGTGCACGACAGGGCGGAAGGGTTTCACAATGTCTGCCGGCCGCTGCCACATCACGGGGGGAGGGTTTGTCGAAGCGGACTCCTTCTCCAGCGCCTCATCCCAAGCCCCTTCTGCTGGCGCGTGGCTGCCGGGGGCATCGTGATCGGCACCAATCCCAAGGCATGCGTCGATGTAGCTCTCGAGTCCCGCTCGTCCCTCGGCGTCCACGTGGCCAGTCCCCGCTGCGGCGCCGGTACTGCCACCGACCAAGGCGCCACTAGCCGCCGCCTCCTTGTTCGGGCGACCCGACTTCCCTCCGTCTTTTCCCGAGGCTGTGGCACCCGCCGTCACACCGAGCGCGGCAAGTGTGGCACTGACGCCGGACTTGCCATCGCCCACCGCGGGGCCCGCCATCAACACCGCCCCCCAGTCCTCCTGCGCTATCTGCTCATCGTCCCACAGTGGCAGGGAGCGCTGTGGGGTGTCAGAGAAGCCCGCGGCCACCAGCGTCGGCGACTCCTTCGCCTTTCCCCGCATCACTGTTGACACTGTGTCAATAAATGGGAGCTGGGCGGGTGGGTGGGGGGAACGAGGCTGTTGGCGTCTTCAGATCTGTGTGTATGCAAAATGTGCGCCAGGTACCTTCTTCAAACACAAGAGATCAGACGATAGAGGGAGGACAGAATCGCATTGTTTACTCAAAGGGGAGTGGTGGCGTCCCTCACTGGCGAATCGGCGTATGAGAGCAATATGACAGAGGGACCCCTGTGCCGTCTCGGCGAGCACCGCGACACACGGACCACGGGGGAAGGCAGCGGTTCCTCGCGGGATACACGCTACCCCACGCCACCCCCGGACGTACTCAGGCCGTGTGACGCTATCTTCACTCCATTCTCGCTCCATCAGAGGCAGTTTGTTCATTCTGGACGTCTGTGGTGCTGTCGCGCTGGTAGAGTGGGAACACGAGAGGGAAGAGAAACGGGAATATGTAGTGAAAGTACACAAAATGCATATAGATATACCCCGTCAGCAGGCGTTCTGTGCGTGAGAGCAGAGACGATGCCGTGACTGCAAGACGTCGAGGAGTGTGTACGTGTGTGTGTGTGTGTGTGTGTGAGTGAGATGGGGGAGGGGGGAGGGGGTGGCGGGAACAGTACATAGGAAAGAGGAAACAGCCGGTGCGTAGCCACGGTGCAGAGTGGGCGATTCGTGCGCACCAGCCATCACGGAGGAGGACGCAACGTTGTAAACGACAGGAAATGGGGAACCTCTTTCCCTCGCCCCCCCTCCTTCCTCCCTTCTCCCTCACATAAGAACGTAAACAACACCAGGCAGCCACACACCACGGGGGGTAACGGAGGGGGCGTAACGACACACACACAGTGAGGAGAAATGAGTCAGCTCCTCGGGGCCATTCAGCACTTTACACATGGGGCAGCCCACGCGCGCAGGGGGGGGGGAGAGAGATACTTCAAGAGAATGCAGAGCGATGGGACCGTTCGTTCTGTATTCCTATCCCATCTTCTCTCTCGATCTCGCCACTAGAACAACTTCTCCAGTACCGTGGCCAAGTCGCCGCGGCTCTCCTGCAGCATCAGGAGGAGTTCCTCGTCTGTCTTGTCGGTGGGGACGCCCATGGCGCGAATCTGGCCCAGCTCCTCGCGGTACTTCTCAGGTCCCGATGTGGCGGCGGCGGCGGAGGGGGCGGGATACCCAAAGTCGTCGCCGTCGTCGTCGTCATCCACGACGGCGGCGTAGCCGTACAGCCGTGACTCCACCGGAATGTCCGGTTTCTCCTCCATCTTTGGTGGCACATAGTTCTCCGGCAGCTCGCGCTTCGATTTCTCCGTGATCTCGCGACACCTGCGGTTGTACGCCTCCTTGTCCTTTCGGTACATCACCAGCGCGTCAACGTTGGCCGGCGCGCCGGCGTCCTTCGGGTCGGGGTCGCTGAGGAGAGACACAATCGACAGGAGAACCGACCGCACCGTCTGCACCGGCGTCCAGCGCATCATGGCCGTCTCCTCCGTGTTCATGTCGTCCACCCCGGGCGGGTGCAGGATGGAGATGCACACACGCCCATCTGTGTACACGTTCGGGTGCCAGAAATCGGACAAAATGCGAAACGTCGGCGGTTCCATCGGAAACTCCTTCGTGAAGGTCATCTGCGCCTTGAACTGGCCACTTTCATAGGGCGTGTCCTGCGGCCCGGCGAACCAAATCGTCCACTGGTACAGGTTGTTCTCGGCTTCTACGCGGAACCCCGCTGGCGGGTTCTTACTCAGCTCGCGAAACTGCTTCTGCAAATGGGGAAGAGCAGACATTATTGGGCAGCGGCGAGACAGGGATAAAGTGGTGTGGGAGAAGAGAAGGATCAAGCAGTCTTGCTACCACAGGTGGGACCAAACAAAACGGGGGGGGGGGAGAGGGTGAGGGGGAAGGACACGGCAGCGGCTGCAAGTGAACAACAAGAATAGCAAGAATGATGCGACAGCAATGACAACAGAGAGAGAGAGGAGGTGTGTGTCTGTTTGCGGTCACGCAACAACACAGCGGCGGTGGGCAATAATAGTAATAGTAGTAATGACGAAATATGTGGAGGGAAGTAAGAAAAGAAGGCAAAGCAGAAGGACTAGGGATGTTTTTAAGAAGGTGTGACAGAGAGAATGATGCCTTTTAACTCTCTCACACTTCCTCTGTGCTCCGTTTCCGTTGGCTCAGCAAGAAGGGAAGACAGAAACGAAGGAGGAGGAGGAGGGGAAAGACAAGGGGCTACCAGCGCGGAAGATGTGTTTGTGATTCCTACATGTGGCATGGGGAGAGGGGCAAGGAAGAGGTGACACAGACGCCAAGGGATGGCTCCATTCGCACTGTTCTGTGACGCACGTATCTACGCATTGGTGTGCGAGAGGGAAGCAAGGAATGGAGCCGCGGCAGCGCAGCAACCCTGGGAGAGCCGCAAGAAAGGTACCCTTCCCTTCACGGGTGAAGCCCCGCGCTACTCGTCAAGCGTTGTTGTTTTTTGTTGTTGCCGCCCTTGTTTGCATGACGTGTCAAGTGTGTGGAAGGAGGGAGGGGGGAGGGGGGAGACGAGGAACCTGTGAGGGCAACGAGGCATATGTCGCGAGGAGCATCAACCAAAGTGCAATGCCCACTATTGGTGCGCGTACTACCTTGCCCTTTCGGCATCGTCGGAATAGCAACACAGACACAATCTCTCCCTACACAACAAAACAACGTACCAGATGATGAAGGGATCCCCCCAGATGGCGGGTCGGTAGATAGCGCGGGCTACTACGACGGCGGGAGATGACAAGCCCAGAATAAGTCAGAGAAGAAGGTGAGGAGGTGACCACAGATAATGATGGGAGGGTGACAGAAGAGGGGGGAGGGAGGGCGAGGATGAGGTCAGTGAGAGTGCGATACATGAAAGTGGGTCAGAAAAGGAGAAAAAGAGAAGTTAGTAACCTGTGGATGACAACACAAGGGGCGCGGTGGAACCACCTTAGCACTGCACACAGAGAGGAGTATTGACGTCGATGCCGAAGGTAATGGTGATGATGATGATGATGGCCGTTCTCCTCATGGTCTCGCGAGAGAGAAACAACGATACAATGCGACAGCACGGCTCTCCCATTCTTAGTTCTCCTTGCTGACGTTCCTTGCTTCCTTGTTCCATGATGGGAGACCAAGGAGCAGAGAGAGCGGGGGGGGGGGAGGGGGAGAAAGTGAAAAGAGAGTGGGAAGGAGGGACCACCCTCTTATCAAAAATCCTCATCCTCGTCGCCGCCAACGTCGCCGTACTGCCACATGCCCTTGCGGCCTTTTCGGGCAATCTCCTGTGCGGCCTCGTGACGCTTGTACTGCGCCGCGTCCACGGTGGCGGTGCGCTTGTCCAGCAAGGCAAAGCCGCGCTGCAGCAGTGTCTCGTTGAGCGAGGGAACATTCTCGCTCGTTGTGACGCTGTAGTAGACGTTGCCAGCACCATCCTTGTACACCGCCTTGGCGAGCACTTCCCCGTCCGTGTACTCGTAGACGGTGTCCACCGCCGCGTTCACGTAGTTGTCGCTGGGCAGCGAAGTCTTGAGGTAGGCGAGGCGGGCACAGAAGGCCATGGGTGCCGTGTCCCGCACCAGAGCGTACTCGACCCCTTTGGGAATGTATCGGACATCCTTCACTCGAATCTCCTCCACGTTGCCAAAGTCGATGTACTGCACCTCCACCGTCTCCGCCCCCTTGCGGGCCTGGACGACCTTTGCGCGGCACCACGTCTTGTCCGCCTTATATTGCGCAACGACAAGCTCGCCCTTCTTGGGCACGTACTCGCCGCTGGAGACGGTCTTGTTCACCATGTCCTGGATCTTTGCCTTGGTCGCGTCAATGTCTGGGCCGTAGAACTGCAGGAACACCGCGAGGCCGTCGTCGGCCACCTCGGTGAGCATGAAGCTCTTGTACTTGGCCGTCTCGTCCAGCACGCGGGCGAGGGAGTGGGGGTTGGCTGCGGCACGCTCCTCCTCGATCTTGGCGGCACGCTGCGGGATGCCACCTTCGGGGGACCAGATGCACCTCTTCGCTTCGCGCGCCGCACTCTCCGCGTCGGCCAGCTGCTGCGCAAAGGGCAGGCGGTCCGCGTTGCCCACAGTGGCCAGTCCCGCCTCCACAAGCGAGACAGACACGTTTGTGCCGTCGTCGAGCACCACGCTCGAGATGAAGTTGCCGCCGCGGTCGGAGGCATACACCTGGATGTTCACCTCGCGCTGCTGGGCCAGGCGCATCACGTGGTCCTTGGCCTCCTCCGCGAACGGATCGCTCTTCTCACTAGCGGACATGGCCGTCTGCGGGGCAATTACGCCGGACAGTTTCACAGGAATCTGGAAGTGCTCCTTGGGCACGTACACGCGCAGGGAGGTGGGGCCCAGCACGAGGTCCACGACGCCCTTGAGCACGGGCGGTCGGTTGCCCTGCATGCCGCGCTGCAGGAAACTGAGGTAGTAGCGGCCGCGCGTCTCGCCAAGGCGGCCCAGCTCCACAACCGTCTTGGGTGGGCAGGGCACTTTGGTGTTGTGCACGCCGCTATTGTTGGACTTGGCCACCTCCTCGGCGTCGTGCAGCGTCGCCGCGGCCGAGCACACGTCGTTCTTCCCGAGGAAGAAGGTCGCAAAGCCCTTCTCCAGCAGGGCGGCGCCAATGTTTGCCCCCGTCAGCGGAATCGTGACCGTGCAGGCGGGACGCACCTCCTTCGTCTCGGGCATGACCCGCGCGTACTCGACCTTGACCGCCACCTTCTGCCCAATGTAGTGCTGCCGGAGAAACTCCTTGGCCTCCCAGGCGTAGTCGTTGTACGTCACGCGCGCCTCTGGCGAGCCGCCGTCCTGGTCCCGCTGGATGTTCTTGCTCGTGCGGACGCCGGCGAGCGAGAGGCGGATGTAGTGGCCGGTGGCGTCCTCACGCACAACAACGGTATCACCATGGACAATCTGCACGAGGACTCCGGTGAAGTCCACCGGCCCCATGTACGACGGGCCAGGCGTTCCGTCGGTGTTCGTGGTGGGGATGCCCTGAGGCGCCGCGCGGGCAGTGACCGCACCACCGCTGCTGCTTCCCCCCTCCTCAGCAGCAGGGGCCAGCGTGGACCCGGTCGTGGTCACAACCACCTTGGCCTCCTCTTCAGGCACAAAGTTCTTCCACGCACCGCGACGCTGCTCCTTGGCGTCCGTCTCCGCCTGCTGCATCTCGGCCAGACGCGGGGACATGGCGAGGGTGCTGTTCTCCACCTTGACAAACCCCTTGGACAGAAGCTCCTCCTGGAAGGCGCCTTTCGGGGACATGACGGAGCCCATGACGTTGCTGTAGTGGACGCCGTCGACGCGGACGGTGATGTTGCGGTTCAGCAGGAAGCGCTCCGCAAAGAACTTGCCGCCGGCAGCGAGGTCCCTGCAGTCTGCGTCGCGATCAGTGATGCCGGTGAGGTGCAGAGAGATCTGGGTGTCGCCAAACTCCTTGGCGGAGATGACCAGCACGGTGGAGGACAGAACACGCTCGACACGCACCAGAAGCTCCTTCCCCTTCAAGCGCTCCGCACACTTGGCCACCTCCTCGGGGTCCAAGTTGACTAGGCGCCGAACGTGCTTCTGCGCGTCCGGGGCGAACATCCCTTTCTTTCCCGCTTGCGCCATCTTCATGACTTGGGTGAAGAGGCCGAATTGTGTCTTGTCCATGTTGGCCGGGCACTTGTCCGGCACCGTCGCGAGGCCGGCTTTGAGCAGCATGACCGCGGCGTCGTTCTCCGTGTTGGCGAGCGTCAGGCGGCCGGCGCTGCGCTTCAGGGCGTCGATGTAGTAGTCCTCCTGGAAGCGGACCGGCTTTCCAATGAAGGTCGAGCGGATGAGCTCGGCTGCCTCGTAGGCGCACGGATCCTCGGCACTAAACTCACCCGAGATGCTGCGACGGGCGAGCCTCGGCGCCTGGATGTAGCTGAGGGCGACGGGCTTCAGCGTCGGCTGCCCTGCTACCACAGGCGGCCCCATCAGCACAAGCCGGTCGGCATTCTCCACGCTGAAGACCACGTACGACATGTCCCCTGTGAGAATCGTCCGTTTATCCTCTTTTATTAGTTGACTGCCTGGATTAGAGGATGACCTCTTTGTACGATAAGGTGAAGTGATGAAGTGGAGCTCGCGCCTTTCCAGTGGTTATCCAAAAAAGTATACGCGCGGGAGGAGGGAGGGGAGGGAAGACGAAATAGTTTCTTTACACAAAGATGGAACTGGTGTACCCCCAAGAGAGAGAAAGGAAGTGGAAAAGGGGAAGGGGATGGTGTGTTGGCGCAAGGAAACAGGAGAAACAGAGGGTAGGAGGGAGGGGAGAGCGCAGCACCTCATCCAGCCCCCCCCCCCCCCCCTCTCCTCCCTTTTGCATGGACAGCACTCTCTCGCTACGCAACTACGCATACCCTTTTCTTTTCTTTCTCTGCATCCACTTTATGTGTGTGTCACAGTGACGTCGCCTCTGGGAACCCAGCGGCGCGCATCTCTGTTGACAAGTCACGGCCGTTGCCCTGGTCGCCTGTAGCGGTAGGGATCCGGGGTGGCGAGCCACGAAGCGCGGCACCAAGGGGCTGCTGCTTTGACAAGACAGCCTTGTTGTAATACAGGGAGACGAGCTTGCGCTGTGTGGCTGACAGACACACAAAGAACGTAAAGGCACCCTTCCCCATCGCGAGCCACATGGCCACCAGCAGCAGGATGGACGTGCGACGCACCTCCGCGGCGCAGTGCCCTGCGCACCAGTGCACCACCCGCACCACCCTCCGCAGAACAGCCTCCGTCATCATGACGTTTGGGTCGCTGTTTCGCAGCCTGGCAGCCTGTGCAGTGTGGACCCGCTCAAACGTGCGGCCCACCTCGCTCAGCATCTCGAGCCAGCCACGTGTGCAGTCGTCACGAAACTTCCCGCGCTGCCACACCTCAATAACCCCAGCAAGGCCGTTCAGCCACAGGTCTACGGGCAAGTGGCAGCCGCTCCGCACAGTGTGCATGGCAAGCGAAGCCCCCTGCTGCACCTCGTAGAACGCGTCGTCGAGACCGGCGCGGCACACCCGCAGCACGCGGTTCAGGTGGCGCGCGGCCACGGAGCGCATGGAGGGAAGGTCAAACAGCGCGCGCAGCACCGAAAAGGAGCGGCAGCGCACGCCGTGGTGCGGCTGGGCGTGCTCGGTGCAGCCACGCTCGAGGAGAAAGCCAAACAGGTCCTGGAGCTCGTCCTCCGCCCAGCGGTCGCTTGAGCTCGCGAGGGACACGAGCACACTGTCGAGCGTCGAGCTAAGCTCATCGCACGTTGCGTTGGGGGAGCACAGAAGGGACAGCTGGGTTGCTGCTGGAGCGGCTCCCTCTGCTGTGGAGGTGAGACTGCGGTAGCGTTCCCGTATCAACGGGCTGTTGGCAGTAGCAGCAGCGCCAGGCGCGCGACCGGCGTCCGGCTTCGGTCTGTCCTCCTCCATGTCCGTCCCCTCCCGCCCGCACGGGTATCTCGCACTGTGGGGCTCGTTTGGGTCGACAAAGCGGGCCATGGCGAACTCAGAAGAGAATAGGTCCGTCTGCGCTGTCGGCTGCGTCTGCGGGGTATATCGTCTGGCCACCGACGCGCTCTTCTCTCGCACCACACTCTCGCGATGCGCGGAGTGAGGGAAAGGAGGTGGAGGCGGGTCCGCAGTTGGTGCCTGGGCTGCGGGAGAGGCATCACACAACGCCGTCAGCGACGACGACGACACCGGCTTCTTATCCACACTGCTGCGTGGCTTCAACAATGGCAGTGAGCCTTCCTTGTCGTGGATTCTTTCCGTTGCGGCAACACCCGCGGAGCCGATGAGGACAAGGACTCTATTCTCTTGCTCCGCAGCGGGGTCCGCCAGCGCTCGCCGCACCAGATATTGATCGTCGCCGTTCAGCGTCGCGATGGCCTTCGACAGGCTCTCGGGGACCTTGGACTGCAATGTCTGCAGAGCACTGACGGTTGGTACCCACGTATAGTCAGCGGTGCGCTTGGTGGCGCTGCCGCTTGTGTTGGCTTCCTTCCCCGTCGCGCGCAGCTGATGCACCAGAGCGCGGAGGACCGGGCCTGCCACCAGCGGGTCGGCGTACTGCTCCCAGTGGCGGCTGAACACGAGCTGCAGCACTTCGAGAGTTCTGGCTCGCACCATCGGCGTTGTAATGTCGTCAAGGCACTGAAGCAAAGAGTGCTCCAGCTGGCGCGGGTTTAGCCGCTCGATTAACGTGACGAGAGCAGCGGCCGCCTGGTGTCGGACAGCTTCCTTTCTGCTGCACACGTCTGTCAGCAGCGCCAGCAGTGTGCTCGGCAGGTACGAATCCACGAGAAGAGGGAAGGCCTCCGCGGTGAAGGCGACGAGTCGAAAGCACTCTAGGGCCGCCAGGCACACGCGGAAGTGGGGGTCGCTGAGCCGGCACACGAGCTCGGCAAGCGTGCCTGAGAGCATCTCCCTGTCTCCCAGCATTCCTTCCATCGCATGCGGCAGCGACATGACAGCGTCTCTTCGCATTTCCCAGTCCGTGCTCACCAACGCGTCCTGTACGAGCTTCCACTGCTTCATTGAAACAGATGCGGGGACGCTGACGGCATCACCAACACTGGTGATGGTGGTGGTGGTGGTGGTGTTGGTGATGGTTGGCTTGAGGGTTGTCACCATGAGGTCTCCTGACGGCGCTGGCGCGGTTGCGTGCGCCGTGCATGCGTCCTCTTGTGGGGGTGCGGGGTGAGGGAGCGAGGGTGAGGGGGACACCGACTTTGCCTTCTCCAGAGAGCCCTGTCGGAGTCGCGCAGGGGCTGAAGAGCTCCGCGCACGCACCGCGGCCACCGTCTGCAAGTCGTCGTGAAGGGCATTCAACTCCTCCTGCTGTCCCGTGGCCCGCGCCGTGCGTTGCCTTGGAGGGGAGCCGCCACCACCCGAACGAATGCTGGGCCTTCCCCCACCTGCGTTGCCACCAGCGGCAGCGGTGGCCTGGGTGGCTACTTCCACAGAGCCAACAATGCGAAGCGCGTCCGTCTTCTCTCGGCCTATGAGGGCCTTCGTAGAGGCCTCTAAACGGTCAAAAAGCCGCGAGGCCGCCTCTGGCTCCATCGCATGCAGTGCCCAGTAGCAATGCCGCGACGTCTTACGGACCTGCTCACTGGCGTCGACTACGCCGGATTCAATCACGCGCGACACGGGCAAGGCGAACTTAGCCAGACGCACCTGCTGCGCCGTCCCCTTTGACTGCCGCATGAAGGAGAGGAGTGTCCTCATGGCCTGCAGGCGGATCGTCTCGTGCCGAGCACGGCAGCCCTTGAGGAGCTCCCCCAGCGCTTCGGCAGAGAAGCCACGACTGCTCGCCGCTACCTGCAGTGCGTCCTCCGCGGCTTGTGCGACACCTTTTACAGTGCTCGCGGTGAGGCCCAGCAGCGGCTGGACAAGCCACACACACATGCCGGCCCACAACGCGCCATTCGTGGAGTAGCGCGCGAAAGCAGCGATCGCCTTGCAGGCGCCGCGAACAATGGCCACCCGCTTGTCGGCGAGCTGCTCTAGGAGGGCGGTCTTCACGGTGGTCGACACGAGCTGGGCGAACACAGGTCGCGAGGAAACGTCCTCCTCGGCAAACCGCCGCAACTGCTCGAGAGCGTCCTTCCGCAATCCCCACTCGTCGCTCGCGCGCTTGCTCGCGGACACCGCTCCCGGGATCCTCCCACTGGCCGAGGACGAGGACAGCGTCGCTGCCAACCGGCGAAGCTCCCGTCCCAGTTCCTCTTCACTCATCGCCGAGCAGCTCCTTGACATGGTGCTCGTTACTCGTCTGACTCTCTAATAATGGGAAGCTCTATCTAAAAATGGAAATAGCAATGACAGTAGTGTATGATCTCGTGAGAAGAGTATTGTCAGTACACTTCAGGTTTTTCTTTTCTAGACTTCTATTCTTTTGCCCTCAGTGAAAAAGTGGGGTGACTGGCTGAGGCGGTGGAAGTGGAAGTGGGAGGAGGGAGGGGCAGGTGAGTAGGTGATGAAGGGGGAAAGCAGCCTCTCTTGTGTGCCTTGCGTACAGTTTGGCCTTTCAAGAGAACATCGCCCATCCCCCCCGCCAGAGAGAGAGCTTTCGAGTCCGCTGGTGTTTGACATGTCCGTGTCCGTGCTATGGCATGAGAGTCTTTTCTTCTTCTTCTGCATTATGTTGGTTAGGAGGCCGGCGCTGTCCCTTGTTGATGTTGTCCCTCCCGCTTCCACAACGCCAGCGCGGCCTGCCTCCCCGCAACAATGGCACTGCTAACGCTCCCCGCGGCGAGGGTGTCCTTCCCGCCAGCAGACCACATGGCGTCTGTCACAGCAGAGTTGTCCCCCACCACGGTGTTCGCAAGGCCATGCACAAAGAACGGCTCCGCGCTGGACAGAAACGGCTCGCTCGAGCCGCTGCCGAAGCCCAGCCAGTATGCGTGCTGTGCCACGTACAGACGCATGTACGCTTCCGTGTTCACACAGGCGTACGCCCACTCCAGCAGCTTCACCAACTCGCGCTTCATCTTGCCGCTCCGCTTCGTTGGGGGCGTGTGCATCAGTTTCGCCAGCCGCACAGCCTGCGCGGGGTCCTCCTTCATCAAGCTGTAGTCCATCGCCTCCTCACCGGCGAGACCCTTCACGGGACCGCCGCGTGAAGGGACGAGGTGGTTCAACGGAGCTACTGACGTCACGGACCGGCATGCCTGCATCGCCTTGACAAAAGCGGCAACCACCTTTGCCTGCACCTGCGGGTCGAGTTCCCAGGCACCATTGCCACCATCCTCCTCTCCACACGCGCTGCTGTTGTTGTTGCTGTTGCTGTTGACCTCGGTGGCAGCAACAAGGTCCTCCACTACGGCGAGAGGCCGCAGGTGGCGCTGCTTGAGGACACTGCGCGTGCCGACAGCGGCACTGCCGTGCTCCGTTTCCAGCTCCAGTGGGTGCGTGAGACCGTCCGCGCCGGTCAGCATCATCAAAATCGTAACGCCGTCGTCAAAGCTCGCAAGGATGCGATCCCACCCCATCTGGTAGAACCGCCTGGGGTCCTTACCGCCAAACGGGAGAAGCAAAAAGCGCATCTCCGCCGCCGGGCCGAGCTCTGGCACAGGGACCGACGCAATGGTGTCCGCGATGGGCTGCAGGTACGGGCCTCGCTGCGAGAGGTACCAGAGCGCTGTCCCTTTTGTGTCCTGCATGTTCTTCGCGTCTGCGCTAACGCCGGCGTGCGCACGGAACACCATGGGCAGCGCCACCACATCCCGCACCCGTGTCGTGGACCTCAACGGGGGAAGGGCTGACGGTGCCAGCGAGCGCAGCAGCCGCGGTGTCGCCACCACACCAGCGGACACGACAACACCTCTCCTCACTTTAATAGTGCAGCGAGCCTCACCCGTTGTGCTGACGCAGGTAACGGACTCCACCACTGCCCGGCCAGCACCGGAGCCGCCGCAGTTGAGGGAGAGCGCGGTGTGGTTGACAAGAACGGACAGCCTGCCCAGCTGGCCAACTGGCACGTCGCCAAGCAGAGCGCTGGCCACCGGCAAGCGACGGCCGTCCACGTCGACGCGAAGAAACGCGGGGTACACCGCGTACCGCTTGCACGGTTGCCTCGTCGTCGGCATGTAGCGCTCCTTCACCATGTCCGTGGCGGCGGCCTCGGTGAACGCCCACGAGAGAGGATTGCGCACCTTGGTCAGGGACACGGGCAGCACCCACCACTTCCTCCTCCTCCTCCGGGGAGCGGGCTCGTCCGTGCCGATAGCGTTGTCCTCTTCATCACCTTCTCCCTCGGTGGGGAGAATGGACGGGAGATGCATGCCCCAGTCCAGCTGGGACGTGCCCCCGATGCCCTTCCCCTGCGGGTAGGTGGTGTAGGATAAAAGGGTGTCCACAACGCGCATCTTTACGTTTTTTGGGGTCGTCGGTGCACTGGTCCCTTGGGTACTGTCCTTCGCCTCCACCTCTTCCTCCTCCTCATTCGCGATGGGAAAGCGGAAAGGGCGGTGGGCTACCGAGCCGTCCTCCACGGGCTCGCCCGCGAGGGTTGGCCCCAGCTTTCCGGGCACCACCCCGCTGCTCTGCGGCAGGAACACCATGTCCGGAGCGAAGGCGAGGAGGCGGCCTCGAGTGGCGCACCGAAGATACGCTTGCCATTGACTGTCGGGCAGCGACTCTCTGCCGCGCTCAACGAGCAAGATGGACTCCCCGGTCCCCTCTGTCTGCTCCAGCAGTGCGCGTGCGGCGGCAAGCCCGCCCGGGCCACCGCCAACGACGACGTAGTCAAAAGAGTCAAAGTGCGTCGCGGGGCGGGCCTCTGATGTGGGGGCCTGCTCGAGGACTCTGTACGGCGGCCGTACGTTGAATGAGGACCGCGGTCGGAACTGCACGTACCATGTCACCACGAGGCACACCAGCAAGGCAGCCAGTTCAAGAAGCATACGCGGGGCCCTACAGTCTTCCCACTCAATCGATATGTCTGTGCGTCTGTGTGTCTGTGTGTGTGTGTGTGTTAGGGTGAGGCGAGGAAAGAGCGAGGGGCTATGAATCGGACAAGATTCTCTCACTCTCCCCTCTTCTTTAAAATGCTTCTCGTTTCACTGTGGGTATCTCCCTGTGGAGATGGATGCTATGTTGCTAGATGACTTGGAGAGAGGGAGAGTGAAGGGAGATGTCCATAGGGAGGTGCTTGCTACAGTAACGCGATTCCATTCCTTGGGAGAGAGCTCCGACGCCACCACCACCACAACAACAACACACGCCCTTGTGTTGCTGCGTTGTCAAGCACTCCCCTGTGTATCAGTAGGTCGAGGGGCTGGTGGAGAAGTGGGCGGGGGGTTCTCCCTCCACGCCCGTTCCTGCCTACTGGTGGGCCATTGCGCTTGTGGCCACGGCCATCTGTTACTCCGTAAGGAGGTGTGCCTTTCGAAACGTTTGCACAGCTATGGTGTGACATACGGAGAACACGCACGTGTGAAAGTTCTTTCCGCTCCTCCTTCCTGTCCGCTCCTACGGACACAAGGGGGAAGCATAGGCCGCATTGCTCACTACACACTTTGCTCTCGGCTCTGTTCCCTTTCTGAATAACAATATTCCATTCTTAGTGTACCGTTAGAGGTGTAGTGGGAAGGGTGGAGAGGCAAGAGGGTGGGGAGGGGAAGAAACGTCAACAGACAGTATGAAACATGAGAGTAAAGAGGTGAGAGTGGGGGGAGGGGGCAAGAAGGAAAGAAAGCTGGGATCCGCGGGGAGTGCTAATCCATAGTATTATGATGCACTTATCTTTCCCTTCGAATCCCTCTGTTCGGGAGAGGAAGTGCCAGTGGTAGCAGGTAGCAAACGCCGTATGTACATCGATGTCACACGGGTGGCGTGGACAAGGCGAGATGAGGAAGAGACAAAGATAGAATAAAGTATGTAAATGAGTGAACAGCACAACGAAACGGTAGGCAGGAGGGGGAAGGAGAGAGAGAGAGAGAGAGGTAGCTTGACTGACGGAACCCCTGCGTCTTTCGCTGTTTCACGAGTCAACGCGGGCAACGCGTGCGAGGCCACACTTTCATACTTCGTCAGCTGCCTCCCTGTCTGCCCACTGCCCATGGGGGCATCAAAGAACACGGCAACAGCGCCGTAGTACAAATAAGGAGGTAATAGAAGAGGACGGGAGAGCTTGACAGCTTTGACACACACACCCTTGCCAAGACGCAAACCCTTGAGCCTCTCGCTATCCGCTCGCAAACAGAAATAAAACCAAAGGAAGGTTGACACTGTGGGAGGGACGAGGGGGTCTTGTTTTGGTTTGGCTACACGACTCTTGCTGTGAGTGGAATGCGAGTCCGGTCTCACAGAGAAGAGCACACCGCAACGTCTTTGGGGTTCATCGACTGAAGCGAGAAAGGGGAAAGCCAGAGAGAGAGAGAGCGTTCTTGCCAATGGACGGAGTTGTGGAGAGCAAGCACTCGTACGCACATGTTTCATATATATGGCGCTCAGAGGAAGCGCGGGGGAGAAGTGACAGCATCCTCCACTCCTCAGAACGAAAGAATGAAAGAAGTAATAATGATGACGTGAAAGAGAGAGAGAGAGAGAGAAGATACGGTTCAAGGAAGAATACGTTAAAGGTGTACACGTGATGTACAGGGAAGGGGAGCCAACAATGAGGGAGGGGGGCATTTTCTCTGTCGAGGAGCACACACGCCACATCCCTCCTCCCGCTTCCTTCTCCCTTCCAGACATACACACAGACACACAAGCAACAACAAGCAGCGGAGGCAGTTCCGCTGCCCACGCGTTGACACGCCACGAACGGCGGAGAAATGGAAGAGAGTAGAATAGAAGCACAGAGTTGTTTTGCAACATCACGCGCAACGCCACAAAAAAGTGCCTCCGAGAGCATTGGAGCGTGGCGCAAGGCAGAGAGGAAAAGGGGGCGGCGAAAGGTTCGGGAGGACGGAGCGCTCAGTTCCTTAGTGATTGGAGTGGATGGAATCGAGGGCCTCGTCAGCCTCGTCCGCGACCTGGCCAAACTTGAAGCTGTTCAAGCACTCCTGGAACTCCTCGTCGGGGAGGTCGTCCATGTCGGCGCGATACACATCCTCGGGTTCGACCTGGTGGCGTGACAGCGTCAGACTGTGCAGGTCGAGATCGCGGTCCTCGTTCCCTGGCAGTGCTGCGATGGAGCGGCGGTGGGCGGCCAGGAGGTCTTGCGGCGTCATGCCGGGTACGTTGCTGCGGGAGTTCATCAGGTTCGACGGCATTTCTTCGTCCTCCACGTCGCCGGTGCGACTCTTGTCGGCGGGGTCTTCGCTGTTCCCAAAGGCAGGGGCCGCAAAGAGCTGGTCCGACTGGTTGTCGTACAGACTGAGGTTGTTCTTGTCCACCTCGCTAGTCATGCTAGAGGCGGCGTTGCCGGAGCGAGGACGAGGGTGGGCGGGCACGTTAGACATGTTCTGTGGATTCCCGAAGATACAGGGAGAAGGAAGGGGGTGGTGAGTTGTCTCCTCTGCGCGTCTGCGGCTGCTGTCGCTTTCGCCAAGCAGAATGAAAGCGTGTACGAGGCCGGTGTCGATTGACAATCCGAGCAGATGAAGAGAACGCGAAGCAGGACGGAAGGAGCAATCTAAGAGTAACTCTCACACAATAACAGTATTATTATGCGAGTGGAAGGGGATAAGAACGAGATAGGGACGATATCCCAGACCCAAAGCAGAAGAAGGAGTTTTGAGGAGCGGAGAGCAGGAGAGGCGAGAGTGTCGTGTCCACACGGAGAAGGTCAGGAGAGCGCAGGGGGGGGGGGAGGGAGAGAGAGAGGAGATCCACACTGTTCGCGCACTTTCAGTTCAGAGCGGCACGCCATCATCCAGAACACGTTATTGTTATCCTGTTGTTGATGGTTCTCCCGTGACGTATATATAGACACGGAGAAAGTTGGAATGAGCAAGAGCGATAGGACGGCATAGCATGAATGGACAGACACGGGTGCTCGATGAGAACTGACACACGCACACACACACAAGAAAAAAATACGCGCGCACATATGCAGACACGGGCTAAAACAATAATACGAGTGAGCCCACAAAGGAAAGGGGAGGCGGAGGCACAAGAGGAGAGAGAATACGTGAAGGAGACGACGGCACGGCAATACACGCGAGGGAGCCCACCCTACGGCAAGCAGAGTTGGCCCGGCACGGGAGAAGACAGGGAGGGAAGGACTCACGCCATGGCGTCGAAGCTGCGCAGGTCGAGCGGCTCCAGCGGGCTGCCGTCTCCCAGGTAAAACTTGTTGTTGAATTCGACCCAGTGCAAACGCAGGGCGTGCAGGAAGGCGGACAGTGCCTCCATGCCGACAAGGACCCCGAGCGTGACCCCGAGCCACGCGAAAACGCCGAAGCCGATGGCAAAGCCCAAGGTGTCGGCGTTCAGCAAGTTCACAACGGCAAAGGTGAAGAACACCTCGGACAGCTGCGCGTGGGCAAGCGAGAGGGCCCACAGACGCAGGTACGACGCCGTGTTCGACACGCTGCTGAGGACGTACTCGATGGTGTGAATGATGTAGTGGATCATCATCTCGGAAAAGTCAAAGTGCGCGTACTCTTCGTCCGCCTCCTCCTCCTCGGCAAGGCGGCCAGCGAGCCCCACCACGGCGTCCCCTGTTGCGCCGCCCGCCATATCCACAATGTCGGGCCGACCACCGTCGCCCGCGGCGTTGTGGTGAGACGCTGGGACAGGGCCGAAGATGTCATCGGCTGCCAAACTGCCGTCGTTGCTCACCATGTCGTCGGGCTGCTGCGGTGCTCCGCCGCGAACGCCGCTCGCCGGCTGGTTCAGCACGGTCACCGAGAACGGTGGCTGCTGCCCATTGCCGTCGTCGGCAAACGGGTGAAAGCTCTGAGCGCTGCTGCCCTCCTGCCCAAGCGGGATCACTGTGGTGACGCCGAGCTGCCGCGCCTTCCACCGCTTGTAGGCGCGCAGCTCCACAATGGGCATGCCAAGCAGCAGCACCGGGACCATGAGGAAGGCAATGATGAGGAGGAACACCTGCAGGCCGGCCTGGCCCTTGAAGAGCGGCGGCTGCGGGACCGTCCCCGGCTGGAGGAAGAAGTTCGTCATCACCTCAAGGATGCTTGGGGCGTCGTTGGTGTTCTCCCACGTCGTGCACCACTTCACAATGATGAGGATGGACATGTAGCCAAAGGTAGCCAGCAGAAAGATGAACTCGGGCACGAAGAGCAGGACGACCTTGTACCAGTTGCGTTGGTAGATGTAGTTGTTCAGGGCCAGCAGCAGGCCCACGAACATCTGCACCACGCCGACAACGACGGCACATTTCATCTTGACCGAGTTGTAGTACTCCAGCTTGTTGTCCGTCTCGGCCCAGGCGACGTCCAGGCCCAGCGCGTACACGTGCTTCGGCTTGACGCTGTGGTTTCCATCCGGCTCGAGCGGGTAGGTGATCCCACTCTGCTCCGCAACGGGGCCCCAGGTGTAGCCGCTCGGAAAGATGTTCAGCGAGAAGCCAAAGAAGTCGTTGTAGAGGAAGCCCATGTACGTGGCGAAGAGCGACATGAGGAGAATGAGGTAGCGGCCGCCAAACACCATGGCGAGAATCTCCGGCAGCTGCTGCGTCCTCCAGCTGCGCTCCTTCGCGATGAAGTAGAGGGAGATGAGAAGCAGGATGATGCCGTGCCCAATGTCGCCGAACATGATACCAAAGAGGTACGGGAACGTCATGATGGTGAAGACGCCAGGGTTCACCTCCTTGTAGCGGGCCATGCCGTAGCTGTCCACGATACCCTGGAACGAGCTTGTGAACTTGTTCGTCTCAAAGAACGTGGGCGGGTGCTTTTGGCTCGGATGGCGTGAGATGATGGTGTGGACTGCGCTGCCGGAGGAGGTCACCGCGTCGTCGAGGGCCCGTTGCAGGGCCCCCTCATGCTTGCACGGGACCCACAGCGACGCCGTGCACGTGGAGCCGGACAGCGCACACATGTTCATTGTTGTCAAGACCGCCTTCTCCACCTTGAGGGAGATTTTGTAGAGCCGGTGCTCGCTATACCACTTGGACAGCAGCTCGCGCTTGCGCCGTTCCACGCTCTCCAGCGCAGCGGCCATGTCGGGTGGCGACGAGGATCCTACTGCGGCACGCGAGAAGACCTCGACACCCTGCGCCACACCTATTGGGGATCGCAGGCTCGCGGGGCTTCCGGTGGAGGCTCTGTCACCGTCACCGCTGGATGCATCAGCTCTCGGCGAGTGCTGGCGCCGGCGCAGCCGCACGCTGTTCGCGTGGGCGGAGGCGGACGCGGACGAGTCCCAGCCGCTTTCGGAGGCGCCATGGCGGCCACTGTCCACCTCATCGCCGTCGTCCGCCAGGCTTCTCTTGGCCACAATTTCGTCCAGGTTGTACAGGGTCGCACCGAGCGCGACGACGAGCTTGCGGAGGCGCTCCACCATTCTCGGGGAGGAGCTGATGACGACGAACGTCGCCTTCACCACGTTGCGCTCCCCCGTTTTCGGGTTTACCAGAGGCTCTGCCTCATTGTTTACGTGGATCATCGCGTTACCGCGACTTACCCGGTAGCACACCCGCGTCACCGCGTCGCTCTGCTCGGCGGCAACAACGCCGAACAGCGTGGAGAGTCGCGCAAGGGATGAGACGCTGCCCACTCCACTCTCGCTGCCTGCGGCTGCCTGCCGAGTTCGCTCCATCATGATGCGCAGGCGACTGTTCAGCAGGCCAAGCTCCTGGTCATAGTTCATCTCGTTGTGCATGCCCTCGGCCGAGGAAACCAGTGCTGTCAGCTCCGAAACTGTGTTCTCGACACGCTCGTCGAGGGCATCCACCTGTCCCTGCGAGAAGTGCGTCCGCGCCTCTGCCACGCTGGCGCACATGTCGAAGTCATCCTTGTAGCTGCCCGTCAGGCACTCCTGCAGTATCTCTGGTTCCTTCAGAAAGACCTCCTCGATGGCGCGAAGTTTGCGTTGAATGTCCTCGCAGCGGCGAATTTCGTTGGTGAAGGGCCTCGCGAACGTTGTGATGCCCTCGTTGAGGTCCAGGAACTGCGCCTTCCCTAGCATGCCAATTTCCATTACGGTGTCGTGCAGGGCTTCGCGCTGAAGGATGAGATCGAGACGCACCATGTCCTCGGAGCGCCACAGCCCGCTGCACATCTCACGCTGCGCTGGCCGCATGGCTTCTCTGACTCACTAGCAACGATAGTAACAGAGCGACAACAACGAAGAGAAGTAGGAGCTCTTGCAAACCTTGTGGGGGAGCAGAGCGTCTCCGAGAGAAACAGAGAACGTCAGTCAGTGGACGTCGAGAGACTCGAGAAAGTGACAGCAGGTGGGGAGGAGGACAGGAGAGGTCAGTCAAGCAGACGGGACACCGAGGCAAGCTTCACAGCAGAAGGCGGATGAGGAGTGGAGTAGAGAGGAGGCTGCAGCCTCATTGTTGTCTGCATCCCCGATCTTGTGATCCGTAGCAACGTACTGGTGCCTCTTCATTTGCCAACACACACAATCACACACACACACACACAAAAAGAAGCGTCGTTTGCGCGAGAAAGGCGGCCAAGAACCTCCGTCCTCACCATTCCCCTTTTCTCTGCGGAAGGCGGTGTATGCCTGCTGCCGCCGCTGCTGTAGTCGGACCCTTACTTGTCTTGGCGGCTCGCAGGCACGGTGGCGTTGTTGAGGTGCAGAGCCATTCCCGGTCGTATGCCGGTCTTCAGCTTCTTCGTCAGCGTCTCAATGCGCTTGACAGACCGCGCAATCTTCGTTCCCAGCACCGCCGTGGCGTCGTCCATGACGTAGTGTCCACAATTGTTGCCGATAATCTCGAACTGAAACTTGCCCTGCATCTGTGCGACGGTCAGCGTGGTGTCCAGCCGCTCCGCGTTGGCCAAGCACAGCATCTTGGGAAAGGGCAGCGCAAGAAAGGCCTTGTCGAGTCCGTCGAACCAGCCGTCCCAGACGACCTCCATCTTGCGAAGGTCAGTCTTCCAAACATACTGACCCGACGCGGCATCTTGCTTGAGCAGCGGAGGCACCGATATGGCAGCTCCCTCGGGCGTCCGCATGCCGCCGTGGCGGAGAAACCACGTCTCCGCGTCCTTGACAGAGGGAAAACTAACGGGACGCCTCTCCAGAAAGTCGTGCATGTGCTTCAGGGAGGCCTTCGCCGTTCCCTCGACGACATCGACCAGCACCACCCCAGCCACACGTTCCTGCGCCTCTGGCGAGGAGAGGCCTCGGGCGACAATGGAGCCGCCCAGGGAATGCCCGAGGACGTAGAAGGCGGAGGACGGATACAGCGTTGTCTTCGCGTACTCCAAGACCTCGCAGAAGTCGTGCGCCATCACCTCGAGGGTGAGATGGTCCTCGCCGCCGGCGTAGGTGGAGTCCCCATGGCAGCGGAGATCAAACGTGACCACCGCAATGGCGATCTCGCTGTCGTGAGCGTCGGCGTGCTCCTGGTGCATGACCGCACAGTCCCCGGTGGCGGGGCCAAGGGCAGTGTGCGCTGGGTTTGGGAAGCCATGTGGCCGCGGCAGACCCTGCGGCGGCATCATAGCACCGCCGCCAGACGCCGCGTTGTGGGGGTGCGACGCCGGCTGTTCCGCCGCCGTCCCGTCCACGCCGCCGCCGGATGTCGCGGCGGCGGCGTCTCTGCCCTCACGTTGTAAGTGCATTGCCAGGCGATAGAAGTTGTCCCCGCTCATGCCGGCCCCGTGCACGCACAAGAGCACGGGTGGGGCGTCGCTGCTACTCGCTCCGGGCGTGCCACGAGGGGGGAACGTGCTCACATGAAAGGCCTCCCCCTTGGCGTTTACGAAGGTGTCGTCCCTGTGGGTGGCCGACGGCATATTCGGCGAAGTGACAAGAGAATGAACCGTACGATTGTCTCTTCTCGTTTTCCTCCTTTCTCCCCCCAACTTAGCAGAGAGTAGAGGCAGGCGTGCGATCCTTTGCTGGTATAGGAAGAAAGGCAGTCCAGCTGTGTTTCACTATTTCCTCGTAGTTTCTTCTACCCGGGAGCTCCCATCCACGCATGAGGAGGGAGGGAGAGAGAAGAGGATAGCCCGTGTCGTCGTCGGCGTGGTGACCCTTGTTGTCTGCAACTAGATATGCCGCGTGGGTAGCGCGCGATGCTCCAAACGAATCGCCCATCGTGCACCGCCTCTTCTTCCTCGTGGAATACGCAAAGTTGGTGTCCTGCTCGTCGGATGTCCCTCTGTACATGTACGTGTCTGTGTGTGTAGAGAGGAGGGGAGAGGTCATTTGTGTGTGTGTGTGTACACTCAACTGAGCAGGGACGTTAATAGGGACTCCTTCTTCCTCAACACCGTCTTTGTCGATGCAGGAAGTTCTACGGGTACCTCAAGTGTCTTCTCCAAGGCTCTCACTTTGCTCCGTGTCTTTGCAATCTGCGAGCAGAGCGATTGGTGAGACTTGCTGAACTCCTCCTGCTCCAGGCGGCGCAGCGCGTTGATGTCGTCGACCTGGGCACGCGTCACAAGGAGCACATCTTGCGTCCGCTGCATGCCAAGCAGAAAGGCCTCCCCCTCCTGCACAAGGGTGTTGTGAGCGAGGAAGAGCCTGGCACCGATGGACTGCCCGAGCAGGGCCTCGTAGTACACTGCATCGGCACTCGCCGGCGCCGACAGCAGCGGTGCCGGTGGGGGTGTCGACGACGAGGACGGGAAGAGTGCCTCTTGAGATGGGCTGTGGTCATCCTTCGCCTCCGTTGTCGCCTCGCCGTTGCCGAAGTACGAGGAAGGGTTGGGCGGCGTGCGGTGCTGGCTGGGTTCGTCGTCGGAGCGCGGGACCGGAACGCGGGGAAAGAGAGAGCCGAAGCCCCCGCCCACCCATGTCCGGAGCCGCTCGTCGCGCACCGAGGTCTTCTCCACGGCTTCCCCGCCGCGGTGGCGCCGGCGGCCCGACAGCGGTGAGAGGATCACGGCATCCTCGTCGGCCACGTTGCCAACGACCGCTGCCATCGCTTCCAGAAAGCACCTCTCTTCCTCTGCTATGGCGATTTGGGCCTCAACGCTCTCCGCCACGCTCCGTGCCAGCTCCTCTCCTCGCCCAGCGTGCAGCTCCTGTGAGACGAGCTGCCGAGCCATGTTGAGCTCCGCGGAAGTGTCATGTAAGTCTGCTGATGTGGATGTCGCATAGGGCAAATCGACAGTGTTCATTTGCCGTGTGTGTGTGTGGGGGGGGGGGGGAGGACCCCAAGGTATGTGTGCGGACACTAGGGCGGAAGTGGAATGAAGTCTAGTGAAGCTGAAGAGGGACCACAGGGAGGAGGAGAAAACGTTGCATTATGCGCTCTTCTCTCCGCACCCGGGTGTGAGGCTGCGACACAGACAGAGAGCACACGTAAACGTGCAGAGACGGAGAGACATACACACACTCACACACGGAGTCCTCCGTGAAGCGAAGTGCATCTGTGTCTGCACACTGGCGCATGCACAACATGGAGCATGCTTGCTTGGGATTTACGGGTGGGTAGCAACAGGGAAAGGCAGAAGGACGCGGCTCTCTTCCTAAACCAATGCACGCAGAGCCCATGGCGCTGCCGACGAGGGAGAAAACAAACGAACAGTGGCGGCACTGTTAGGGAGAAGAGGGGGAGGAGGGGAAGGAGAGAACAGACACAGAACAGAGGGGAGCAACAGAAGAACGGGAGAAACGAGGAAGACTCCCCCCCCCTCCTCCTCCCCCACACAACGAAAGGCAAAAGCGAACGACAATGAGGAACGCTGCGGAGGACTTGGGTGGGGGGCCCCGGCTGCCCCTTGGCCACCACAGCTCATGGTCTACTAGTTGACCTCTTCCACATTGCGGTATTCTTCGGGCTTCGCCTCCTCGCTCCTCTTGTCCTTCCTTCGCTTCTCCGCCTGGCGTTTGAGGAATGCCACCCGATTGTTGACAACGCGCTCAATCAGCGCGTCCGTCGTCAAGTCGCAGGACGAGTCCACCTCGCGGTAGATGCCGAGCTGTTTTGGCAGACTGTACGGGTTCTGCAGCGCCGGCTGACTGCTATCCACCTCGTCAAAGGACTTGCCGCTGACGACAAGGTTGACGTGCAGGTTGTCCACCACCTCCTTGGTCACGTTGTAGGGCACGCCCATGACCACCTCGTCGACGTAGCGGCACGAGAGCACGCCGAGGACACGCTCGTTGAGGTTCATGATGGGGTAGTTCTTTCCCTTGGCTTCGTTGATGGTCTTGTCCTCGTACACACCGGCAATGAGGTAGTTGCCCAGTGCCCGCGCCTTCTGCAGCACGCGGATGTGGCCAATGTGGAAGAAGTCAAAGCTGCCGTCCACGTAGACGACCGTGTCCCCAGGCTTGGGGGTGCGGTTGTTGCTAAACTGCACAATCTTCCGCGAGGTCGTCAGGTAGTGTGTCGCAGGGCCGCTTTCAGCGAGGCCGGTGTCCTCGAGGTTGACGTCATCGATGGAGGAGAGCATGTGGCCCTTGGTACAGAGAAGCATGCGTCCCACCAGGTCGGTGGTGGAGATGCCCTCGGTCCGCTTCACCACCTTAAACTTGCCAGCGTCGATGATCTCCTGGTAGGAGTTGCGGCCGTCAAGGCCGACGGAGATGTCGTCGCCGTGCACCACGTAGTCAATCTGGAAGCGCTCGACATCCTTGAGCCGGGTGCAGTATGGGTAGTTCTCCACAACGTAGGTGACCCACTTGCACGCGCGCAGCGCCTCGTACCGCTCCTCCGCGTGCATTATCGGAGGGCCCTTGAACCGCATCACCTCCTCGTCGGAGTGGCACCCGACAAAGAGCTCCCCGCCCAATCTCGACGCCTGGCGCAGTGCGTTGGCGTGACCAAAGTGCAGCATGTCGAAGCACCCGTCAACCCAGATGCGCACCACCCCCTCAGGTTTGGGCGGAATCTCCGCCACGCAGAACAGCGGGTACTCATCCTCGGGCTCGTCAGGGTTGAGCCACACCTTCCCCGGAGGAACACTAACAGCGGGCATCTCTCGCGGAGTGGAGGTAGTAACACCCTTCGTTGGAGCGGCGGCGTCCCGTGTGTCTGTGTGTACGACGCGAGTGCCCTTGCGACTGCGCGCGAACGACGCACGTGGGCAGCGCGGAGAGGAACGAAAGGGTACAACACACTAATGAAGAGGGGAAGACAGCGACGAAGGAAGTATGCTATGTATGTCCGCACACAAAAAAGACTGGAAGGTGCAAGGGCGGGCAGGGAAGGAGGAGGAGGAAGAGGCGACGTTCCGCAACAACTGCAGAGGTCATTCACAAGGGCAGCACACAGCAAGCGGGATGTCAACAAGGAATGAGCGGGGAAACTCCACACACACACATATACACACACACCACCCGCACGGGGGCCGTCTTCCCATTCCGGTGGTAGTCAAGCGGAAGAAGGTGTCGTTCTCTCTCTCCTTCTCCACCCGCTTCCCATCTGAAAGGTGAGACACAGAGTAGGTGCGCGTCTGCTCCTCGATCAGAGGGGCCTTGCGTGTCGTTGGTTTGTCTCTTTGAAGTAGGCTATCAAATGAAAAGGAGAAACTCACGTGAGTGTGCCACTGCGGTAAAGTGATCGAGAAAGGCAAGAAGGGTGGAGAAGGGGGACGGACTACGCCGAGACACACACAGAGGGAGCGACCTCAACGGGGCCCTGCCTCCTCCTTCTTACGCCACAACAGCGCGCTTGGTGCCCTTCTTGACGATGATGGCGCGGTCCTTGCGAGCGGCCTTGGCGCGGCGCTGGAGCAGGGGGAAGGAGAGGTTGCTGGGGTGGTACTGGGCCATGCTCAGGCGGCGGCACTCGTGGTTCGGGATGCTCTTCACACTGAGCAGGTCAATGTTCGAGTAGCGAGCGCGGTGGCGGGAGGCGAGGTCGTGGTAGGCCTGGCTGACCGCGCCGGACTTGCTGACGTCGCGGAACTCCTTGACCATGTGGGTGTACCCGCAGCGCTGGCTGTAGTACGCGAAGTCCACGCTGTAGTTGCGCGCCGCCAGCTTGGCATCCTTGACGACGCGGCAGCTGAGGATATCGCCGTGGGTGGACTTGACCTTGTTCTTGATGCGCATCATGCGCCAGAAGCGGCTCTTGGCAACGACGTAGTTCGGCGCGAACACCTCGAACTTGTACACCGTCGGCTCCGGGTTCGTCTGGGACGGCGTCTCGCGGCCAACGACGACGTAGTGGTGAAGGTGGGGCCTGACCATTGTCTGTGTGATGAGGACACACTGTGTGCGCGCCAAAGGTGAATCTACTCGACACTTGGTGGGCTTCAAACAGGAGAAGGATGGCAAGGAGGGGGGGGGGGGGGCAGTGTGCGCAATGAACAAAGGAGAGGGAGAGGGAGAGATGATGTGTGAGGGCAGAAAGGAAGATGCACTCAATGGTGTGCGCCAGCAGACGTGACGGCGTGGGGGGTAGAGAGGCCACACCTGGCGGCGGAAGCCTACTCGCGTGACTACCGCCGCAGGAAGGAGGAGAGGAAGAGTCAGCCCAAACGCGTTGCTGCCACCTCCTTTCCTTCTTTTGTTTTGCTTTAGTGCATCAACGACGATTACGTCAAGTAGCGGGCCATCAACAAGATCAGCTAGCAAAGCGGTCAGAAAGAACAAGGGAGGAGGGAGAGGAGCGAAGAATGGGTCCACTGGGCCACTCGTTCTCCTTCACGTCCTCTCTCTCCCTTTAATGGGGGAGGGGGTGCACAAGAGCAACGCCTGGTGGTTCGCAACGTTAGGGACAGAGAGCAAATGAGAAAGTAGGAAAGAAAGGAGAGACCCAGGTGCTCTTCTTCTTATCGTGTCCCTGCATGCATTAGAAGCGGGCGATGGCCGAGCGCTTGATGAACTTGACGTCCACGCGGTGGCCAAAGAGCTCGTGGATGCTGTTGATACCGTACTTGATCATCGTGGGACGTTCGAGGGAGAGGCCCCACGCCATCACCGAGACACCTGAGTCGAAGCCCAGTGGGCCGAGCAGCTCCGGACGGAACAGGCCACTGTTGCCGACTTCGATCCACTTCCCCAGACCGGTGTGGTAGCCAAAGACCTCCATGGACGGCTCCGTGTACGGGTTGAAGGCGGGCTTGAAGCGCAGCTTCTCGACGCCGATGCGGCGGAAGAACTTGTCGAACGTGTGCATCATCTTCGCCAGGGAGATATCGCGGCCAATGACGAAGCCCTCGACCTGGTGGAACTCGCACAAGTGCGTCCGGTCCATCTGCTCGTTGCGGAAGACACGGTCAATGCTGAAGTAGCGGCCCGGCTTGAACAGGACGCGGCCCTCCTCGTCCTTGGTGGACATCTGCGCCAGGCGGTAGAGGGTGTACGCGGAGGTGCCCGTGGTGTGTGTGCGCAGGACATTGCGCGCAGCCTCTGTCTCCGACCAGGTGTTGTGGAAGGAACGCTCGTGAGAGGCCTTCACCTTCTCGAGAAGTTCGCGGTTGTCCACGGGGCTGTTGGCCGGCTTCGACATGAAGAAGGTGTCCTGCACGTCGCGTGCGGGATGCTGCTGCGGGATGAAGAGCGAGTCAAAGTTCCAGAAGGACGACTCCACCCAGTGCTGCGTGTTCATCTCCTGGAAGCCAAGCTCCATCATAATCTCACGGAACTCCTGGCGAGTCTTGAGCAGGGGGTGCAGCTGGCCACCGTCCACCTCGGGTGCGGCGGCGTCAAAGTTGTACTCCTTGAACTCCGCAGTCTTCCAGGAGCCGTCCTGCAGCATCTTGGCAGTGATGTCGCCAACCGCCCTGGTCTTGCGCTCCGGAGCGTAGTTGGGGCCCTTGGTGAGCTTGAACGTCTTGGACGCCTCGAGCGTGGCCAGCTTGCGGCGTTTCAGGGTCTGAACGCTGGCCGGATCCACGTGGGCGTTGGCGCTGGCCTTCTTCAAGGACTCGCGCACGTCGTCGGAGAAGGTGTCTGTCGTGCGAGTCAGGTACGTCTCGCCGTCCCTCTTGGTCAGTTTGAAGGCCTTTGCTTTCAAACCGTTGGCCATTGCAATGGCCGTCATTTCCTTCCCCATCTTCTCCTGCACCGCCGCCTGACTCACCTCGGACTGGCCATCCTTTGCCCTCTCCGCGAGGAACGCAAAGAGCAGGTACTCGGGACTGCCACTCTCGAGAATGGTCCTGGCCTCCTTCGTCAAGTTCCACACAGGCGTCGATACGATCTCCGACTTGATGTAGCCATCCGCCTCCAGCGACTTGGAGGCGCCAACAATCTCCTGGTGGTTCACCTGCAGCTGCGCTGCAATGTCGCCAGAGTCCACAGCATCTTGGCCGCTCAGCGCCGTCAGGATGGCCTTCTCCAAAGTTGTCACGCTCATGAGGGGGGCAGGGAGGAGAGGAATGATGCTCGACACACGAAGACAGATAGTCGGTTTGGCAAGAACGAGTGGACCTGCGAGGAAGTTGGTGACGGACCAGGAGGAACAGAGTTGAGGCTTCGTGGAAGTATTTGCTTTGCAAACGGGCACGGGATACGGAGAATGGGGGTAAAGTGAGGAGAAGAGAGGAGCCAGTGGTGCTGTTGTTTCTTCCATCTTTCTTTCATTCCTTTCTCACAGCCTTAGAAAGTGCCACACCAAGCACCCGTTCATCTCACAGAGCCATACAGAGAGAGAGAACGGACTCCACTACTATACATCTCCTCTTCTTGATGTCGCACCCAACAGCACCTCGAGCACATAGGTCACAACCCACTTTCCTCTCTCCCTCCTTCATCAGATATGCACAGATGCAAGGAGGCGAGAACGCACGGCAAGCAACAACCTCTCGCACAAGAATCACAAGGCATGAGGAGGTCTTCTCATGGCATTCGTTGTTGTCGGGATCGGAGAGCCTTTGCTCGCTGCTCTTGTCGGCCACACTCAGGAGCTGTACCATAACCCGGAGTACGGATGCCACGAGCACGACTCGGCAAACGGGAGTCCGGCCCTCTGCATCAACTCCTTCCCGTGGCACGCGAGGAGCTCCGCAACGCGCTGCTCCCCGAGGAGGTCTGCGGGTCGAGAGAAGATCAGCTCGGCGACGCCGCGCTTCAGTATCTCGGCCAGCTCGGCCTGCGAAACGCAGTCGCTTTCCTGGCTGCTAGCGAACAGGCCAGATAAATGAACGGCATGCATGTTGCGCACGTACGCCGCCGCGCTCACCACGAGGCGAACCAGGTTCATCTCCGCGTCGAAGCAATGGGCCAGCGCCTGTGCGGCGACGGTGAGTACGACATCGTCGCAGGTGGAGCTTGTGGGGGGAAAGAACGGTCGTGGGGACTTGCGTGTCTGCGTCACGCCTGGCTCTGCGGAGGCGTACGGGCGTGGTGGGGTGGTCCACCTCCCTCCTCCACCCGCACCCGGTGACGCCGACAGCGTCGCGAGGCCAACCCGCACCTTCTCCACCGCTGCTGCCATCTTGGTGAAGGGGCACACGGCCGGGGTGCTGGTGCGGACAATGGTGCAGGTCTGCTGCACATTGTAAAGGAACAGCCGCCAGAGAGAGCGCAGGGGGACTTGCCGGAGGCACGGCACGAACCGCGAGGAGACGGTTGTGCGGGCCTCGGTGGTGCCCGTCGCTGCCGACCCGGCGTCGACGAGGCCGTCGTCGCTTTTCTGGTAGATGTTGAGGCCCCACCGCGTGGACACGATTTGGTCCCACCCACGGCCCTCCTCAATGGCGTCCACCTCAGCGGAGATGAACACGAGGCGCTGGAAGGTTGCCTCGAGCTGCTGATGCTCCCGCTCCTTGAGCTTGGATTGCCCGAGGTACATCCACGTCGAGTGATATCGGTCCTCGTCGGGACTGCGAAGCTTCACGTCGGGGGGAATATGCACGTGCAGATCCGACGTTGACGCCGTCACCGGGCCGTTTGTCACCAGGACAGACTCCCGCAGCCACTTGGGCTCCTGGCCAATGTACGCGAGCGACTTGCTCGTGAATGTGGCAAAGGTGTCAAGGATGAAGCCGGCCAGTGGGCGGAGGGAGGTGATGGGCAAGCCGAGAAGGGGGTAGAGCAGGTTGTCAGCGTAGGATCGTCGACACGTGGCTGTGCAGACAACCTCGAAAACGCTCCCCGTGAACTGCAGCATCCAGATACCCGATGTCCGCAGCACCTGCCAGCTGCTCAGTGGTCGTGCCCAGCGCTCGTGCAGGTAGCGGTGCGCCGCCGGCACGCTGTCCAGCAGCCTCTGCCCGTGATTGATTTGGTCAAACGGCACCGCGACATGGTCCGCCTTCCGCCGCGGCAGCGTTGGTGCAGGGGCAAAGGACAGAGGCGACAGCGGGTCCACAAGCGTGCCGTAGAGCGGCGTGCCAACTACCACCCCCGCCGTCGCCGTCGCGCGCTCCTTCTTTCGTTCCTTCATGAGAATCTGGTACTCAAATATGGGAAGTGGCAGATACGTCGCGATAAAGGGCAGGGCCTTGGGAAGCTCCTGTATCTGCGAGACGCGAACCAGAGGCAGAGGCGACAGTCTCCTCGCGCCGCCGCCGCCGCCACTGCCGGGCGGGGAGGCGAAGGCGCTGGCGCCGATCGTGCTCCGGTAGAGGGCGGAGATGTTCCCCAGGTAGTTGCGCTTCGGCTTCACAAGCACAATTTGGCAGCAGGCGTGCTGGTATGCGGTGGGCATGAGGGCAACGACCTCCTGCAGCCACGCGATGCCGAGACTGTAGACGGTGCGAGTGTTGTCGTGCACAAAGATGAGGCGGAAACGGCTGGAGCGAATGTTGTGTGTCACCGACAGGTGAATGAGGAAGTACAGCAAGGCGACCGCGTCGCCGTCCTTGTACCCCTCGCTGCCACCACCGCCGCTGCTGCTGCTGCTCCCGCTCGCGCCGCCGGTCTTTGCCCTGGCCGCCATGCGAGCGCGATAGCTCGCAAAGCGCGGGCACCGCCGCTGCCACGTCTCCACGTTCTCCTTCTCTCGCGCGTAGAACCGGGTCAGGTAACAAAACAGCAGGTCGCCATAGACAATGAGCGTCGTGGCGCCGTCGGTCGCCATGCCGCCAACGCTGCAGTAGTTTCTCAGGAACGCTGTCGTCGTCGTCGTCGCCGGTGGCTGAGAGGTGGGCGGCTTCGCCGGCACTCCGGGGGAGCTCCCGAACGGTGGTGCAGTGGTAGCAGCCGCGTTGACCCTGGCACTCACTCGCACATTCTCCGCCTCGATCTCCGCGTAGGTGTCCATGATGTACGCGAGAACTTCGTGAAACGCCTCTGTGGCGACCTCATCGGTGGCGGACAGGAGATCCGTGCCGGATAGGACTGAGGGAAGTCTCTGTGCTCCCCTGCTGGTGCTGAGTGTGGGAGTGCTCGTCGTGGAGTCGCCTCCCTCCGCGGCTGACAAGTGCGCACTGGAGGAATTGTTCTCCAGGCGGGCAGTAAGGTTACGCCTCCCCACTGCGGAAGGAGTGGCGGGGGCGGCCGACTCTGGGCAGTTCCCACTGCCAGTGTTGGGCAGTGCATTGCTGCCTGCGTAACTCTGCAGCATCTCCTCCAGTGCGGTGAAGGTGCGTGGTATTGGGTCGTTGTTCTTGCTGCTGCAGTTGGCACTACCGTCTGGGCCGGGGCACGGCGGCACCGCGTCGCCCGTTACTGCTGCCAGTACTTCTCCGAAGCCCGCACCAGACGCTACCGAGATAAGCGACGGGGAGGCGGCGGCGGAGTTGCATGTACATGGGGCCTTTGTCACCGGCGTCGTCATCAGCGAGGACGGCTGCGACTGGCGCATAGTGGCGCGGCCCGCCACGCGGCCGATTTGGCTCCGCGCAAAGTACTGCGTGAGACGGAGCCACTGCGACAGATGCAAGGACTCCGTAAAGGGACGGATCAGCAGCGCCACGTGTTGGTACTGCACAAAGGTCTGGTCCATCAATTCCATGAACCGCGCGACAAGGTCCGAGTCCGCGGCGGCAGCGAGCACCGGAAGTCGCGGTGGCGGTGCGGGTTGCGACCACAATGAGCTCTTGTGGTCCCCGCAGTCAGTCAGGGCATCAAAGAAATCCACCCAGCGCCGCGTGAGGCTCGGCAGCACCCTGTTGAACGGCGTGTAGGCGCGCTCTCCGTCAGTGTCGTAGAGCTGGCCGCTGGCTGCCTTTTGCAGCAGCTTCGCAACGAGTGTCACCCGTTTCCGCGTGGTCAGGTACACCGGGCCGAACAGGTCCTCCTCGACAGGCAAAATGTATGACGGTGTGGACAAGAGCGTGGGGCAGAAGATGCGCAGCGACACAATCGTTGCGATGGCGCTATGCTTGAGCTGGTATTTGGTCATGGCGGCTGACACTGACTCGTCCGCCGGCGACGAAAATGGATTGCCATCACGTGCGGGCGAGGACGTGCCGCCACCACCATTACTACAACTACTACTCCTACTACCCTCAGCGCGCGGTCGCTCCGATGGCACCCGCTCCGCCGCCACAGGCGAAGAGGGCGGAGGGGCAACTGCTTCCATCAGGAGCCACAGTGCCCGCCTCAGGGACAGTGGCCACGCAACCACCGTCTCCATGAGCAGGTCCATGACATCGCTAAGAAAGGCGAAGATGGCGGCCACGTACCGGGAGAGGGTTTGCTCCTCTGCTGTCGACGCACCATTGTCCACCGCGTCAGATCTATCACCACCAGCGAACGCGGCCGCCAATGACGCTGCCGGGGACAGACGCGCGGCTCCGGCAGCGAGGACAGCATTATTGAAGAAGTCGAGTCCCTCGCAAAGGAGCTTGTGCGATCGGGCCGTTCCGGCACAAGGCGGTGTCCGCACATCACCGTTGTCCGACACGCCGCCACCGCCGAAGGTGGGTGCGGGATGAGGGGGAGAACCGGACCCCGAGGTCGCGGTTGGTGCCGTGAGGGAGCCGCCCAGGTCGAGAACAAACTGTTGCTCCGCCGTCGCCAGCCCCTGCAGCTCGCTTGTGCTGAACCAATGGTATGCATCCGTCGCGGTGCCCTCGTCTGTCCACGCGCCTGGTGAGTTGCCTCCCCTGTTGGAGTCGTTCACCATACTCATCATTGCCGTTGCAGGGGAGAGAAGAAGGGTGCCTGGGGCAGTGCCGCCGTCCTCCCCGCTCGCCGTGGGATCGCAGAGTGCGCGGCAGATGCTAGCGAGCCCCGAGACCAGCACGCCGTCCGGCGCCGTGATTGTGCGCCGCGCCAGTGTCTCGACCAACTCCGCAATGTGACTCTGCCCGCGCAGGAAGAGGTGAAAATCGCGGTGCAGCCAAGCGGCCTTGTCGAGTTCCAGAACGAGCATCTCTGCCAGCACCTCACTGGTAGCCTCGCGGCATAGTTCGTTGCCTCGCAAGAGAATGCTGGCGAATAGGTCAACGAACTGCTCCCGCTGCTCGGGCGCGACAGAGTACAGTAGGCTGATCAGTATGGTGCTGTCGCCAGTGAGGGACTGCAGGAAGGTGTAAATGCACAGGCGAAACGGCATCGTGCGGGCAAAGGGTCCGATACGGAATGAGATGTCCTTACTCGAGCTCCCTTGGAGACGGAGCGACGCTCACGCAGTCGTGAAGGATGATTTCTCTTGTGATTCCCCCCTTCCTCGCCTTCACCCATGAGATCCCCCACCCCTACGAGAGCGCGCGCCGGATGGCGTGAAGAGGGGAGAGAGGATGGCAGAGGACGGAAGGGGAAAGAGGAGGAATGAAAAAGGGGGGAGGGAAAAATGAAAGCTTAGGAGAGAGAGTTCAACGGAACAGAGGTGGACCCGCTACTCTCCACACACACGCACAGGCAGAGCGGAGCAACCACCAGAACTCTCTCACTCTGTTGGGGGTGTTTTGTCAACACACACAAGTCAAGGATGGAGAGGAGAGAAGGAGGAGGAGGAGGAAAGTACAGTTGCGTTGACACGCACCTCCACCCTGGACGTAACGGGGGCACCAGTGACAAACGAGAAGAGCTACCCCCCTCCTACGCGTGGTGATGAAGAATGTGTGAAACGGGTGTCACTCATACAGGAGAGCTCTGTTTCTCTTTGAGGGGAGGAGGAGGGAGGAGGTGTCTGCCGGAAGGCTGACTCTCTCTCTCTCCGGTTTTCACGACAAGCGTGCCGCGTAGCGGGGCAGTGCCACAGCGTCGAAGTCGTCGTCCAGGAACTCGGTAACCACAAAGTGGGCCTGGCTCAGCAACCGTGCCTTGGCGCTGGCTGGCGTTGCTGCCGACGCAGACTTGTCTACTCCGCGCGGCCTCTTCCTCTCTACCGACTGCTGCGGAGCCGCCGCCCTCTCCATGTCGACTGCGGTGGCATCGGCGAGTCGCTTCTCACCACCACCGGTTGCTGGGGAAGCAGTTGGTAATGACTGTTGAGGGCCGCCCACCCCGTCTGCCTTGGTCAGCGACGCGAGTGTGGTGCTGTGCTGCAGCCACGGAGGCAGATTGGCGCGCTTCGCTATCTTTCGGGCGTTCTCCTCGCGAAGTACCGCGTCGACGTGCCTCTGCGAGACCAGCTTGACGCGTACTTTATTCGCGTTGCGGTGTAGCGCGCGAAACTCGTCAGCGACACTGGCCTTGCCGCGCAGCCGATTCTGGTACTCGGGCTCCGTGAGGATCTCGTCCGGATCCACAACGTAGCTGGCGTCGTTCAGGCACGCGAACGGGGTGCTATAGAGGAAGAGGAAGGCCAACGCCTGCTGGACAAGAAATGGATCTCGTGCGAGCGGGCAGTCGATTCCTCGCGCCGGGGCCTCCGTTCTCGGGTGAGTGGGCTTGTCGCCAGCGGATGTGTTTGCTGTGCGCGGTCCCTCATGGTTCCCGCAGTCGGCCCCCGTCGTGGGAACTTGGCGGGGTTGCTTGCTGTCGCGCGGCGCGGCGGCGGCGCTCGGAACTACAATGAGGGAGCGGTGGTCGCGCGTGTAGGCGGTGTCGAGACGGGCTCTGATGGCCATGACCAGTGCGCGGAGAACGTCCTGCTGGCAGGTTGGGCACCGCGCGGTGGTCCGATCAAAGTCCTGCAACGCAAAGTAGAACTGACACCCAGAGCAGTAGATCCCCTCCACCGCCTCCTTCTTCCGAAGTGTCGGCGACACGTTGAGCGTTGTCATCAGCAGTCCCTCCACAGTGTCGTCCTCTCGGCCAGTGGGGGTCGTGGACACCGGCGTGGTACGCACGACCGCCTCCATCTGCGCGCGCTTGATCCTTTCCGTGTAGGGACTCGCGGGTAGCGGGGACACGCAAAGCGCGAGTAGGATGTGCGAGACGTGGGCGTACGCGACGGACAGGAGTCTCTTGTAGTTCAAAAAGTACCGCACGGCGTCCCCTTTCCCTCTGCCAGGAGAGCCACTCGCACCACCTTGGCCATCCTCGTCACTGCCATCGTAGTACGGGTCCTCTGCTGCGCGGCCGGGCTGCTGGCGTTTGCCACCGCCATCGTCCTTGACCGTGGCGTCCTCCAGATCGGCGGAGGTGCAGCGCATGTCCTGCGGGATGTCCTCCAATGCTGCTCGCACGGCGTTCTCGCTGAGGGCTAGGTAGCTGGCCAGCTCGGGGATGGTGGCCCCGCTGGCTCCGAAAGTAAGGCACAACGCATCCACCACGGTGATGGTCATGGGGTAGCTGTTTGTCAGTCGCACGTACAGCTGGGCGACACCAACCACACGCTGCGAGCCTGTCCCCGACAAGGAAGCGTCGTACTCCGGCCTGGATGGTGGGGCTGCTGTGACAGATGTAGCGGATGCAGTGGCCGCCCCACCCCCCACGCTTCCATCCTCTCTGGACGTGTCCGCCATGTGGGGCCCTTGCATGCCTCCGGCGCTGCGTGCGTGTGTGTGTGTGCTTTCCCTTGGACAAGAAGGGGGGGGGAGGAGAGAGAATGTACAGCAGGTTCCTGTCAGAGCCATGCCGACACACAGCAACAGATACGTGCGAGACCCGGTGGACCACCTCGCCGCCACCCGCTGTCACCGTGTGTGTTTGTGTGTAGTGGAAGCAGTTCACCATATGTATAAACTAACCACAACGAGAGTGAACACTGCCTCAGTGGCACACGCACGTGGGACGCTACATGTCCCTGCGGCACGATAAGGGGAAGTGACAAACCGAAAGAAAGGAAAAAACAGAATAGAGGATAATGGGGACCATTCGCACAAAGTGGGGCGGCGCTGTGTCGCGCCGTGTGCGGTACCTCTCTCTCTCACTCAGCTACTTTGCCTTCTGGCTGCCTCGCTTGGCCGCCGCCTTCTTGGAAAGCTCCACCGCCTTGGTCTCCTCTTCTTCCGCCTCCCCGGCGGGCCCGTCGTTGTTGGCGTGCTGCTCAGCTTGGATGCCGTCGATAGCCCTGGCAACGTCCTCCGCATTTTCGCCGCCGCCGCCGCCGCCGCCACTGCCAACGTTCGCGTTCTCCTCGCGCGGTCCGGGCGGGAAGCGGGAGAAGGTGATGCGGAGGAAGCGGTCCTTGAGCTGCTTTGCGTGCACCGCGATAAGCGCGTCGATGGCCGTCTCCGTGTCCTTGAACCCCAGGATGGCCGCCGAAGAGTCCTTCCGGTAGTAGCCCTCAATAGCCACCCCCGCCTTGGCGAACTCGGCCTTCACCTCGTCATCGGAGATGGCCTCCACCAGATTCGACAGAAATAGGTTTTTGTCGGGGCGGACACGGCCAAGGGCGTTAAAGGGAGCCGAGGGCTTCGTCCGGTGGTGATACCCAGAGGTGAAGAGGAAGGCCTGCGTGGCGGGGTCCGTGGCCGGGCCCGCGTTCCACTCGACGCGGCCACCACGCTCCACGTAGCCAACAAAGAGCTTCAGGCTCAGCACCCTGCCGCGGAAGGGGCATCCTTGGAGAAAGAACACCGCCGTCTTCACGTCCGGTGCGCGCTGGAACTGCGCGGCCACGTTCGTTTTCTCCTTGAACTGGCGCTTCAGCGAGTTCACGTTGCCAAAAACCTCCAGCAGCACCCACAGATCGTACAGTGCAGCGCTCTCCGTCACGTTGCTGACGACAACCGTGGCTTCATCGAGGGGGCGTTGTGCGTGGAACGGGGGACGGCGCCCATCAAAGGGTGGTGGTAGCGGTGGTGGCATCGCCGAGGAGGAGGTTCGCTGCGCCGGCGCACGCATAGGGTCAAAGTCGCCCTGGTCATAGCCGCCACGACCGCCACGCCCCATACCGCGCGTGAAGCCACCACCACCAACACCACCAGCGCGTCCCACACCGAAGCCCCGTCCCCTGTCGCCCATCGGCTCTTGGAACTGCTGCGACTGCGGGTGCGCTGGATACGTGATGTCGTCTTGATAACTGGCCTTGGTGTCGCTGTAGTTGGAGGGGGCTGGCATCACCGCCTGGCTGGGGGCACTCAGAAAGCCGCCGGCGTCGCCTCCACGGTTGTTGCTGCTGTCCTGTGGAGGAGCGTACGACAGGCGGAGCAGACAGCAGTTGGGGTAGATGTTCTTGTTGTTAAACTCACTCATTGCGCGCTCAGCAGACTCCACAGAGGCGAACTCAACTTCCCCCGTTGTCGTTGGGCCGGAGGGGCCACAGTAGACGTCCACCGGGCGGTCCACCATGTTGAACATCTTCACGAGCACGTCGCGCGTGATGGGGTACTGACACTCCTCCACAACCAGCCGCAGTCGGGGAGATTTGAGCCCACCGCTTCCGTAGATGGGAGGGTGGGCTGGGAAGACAGACTGGCCGTAGTTGCGGCTGCCGTGGTCGCTAGCCCGGCTCTCGCTATACGGAGGGTAGGGCTGGGGTTGCGGCAGCGGCGGTGGCGGTGGTGGCTGCTGTTGCTGCGGCAGCGGTTGCGGCAGCAGCTGCGATGGCAGTACGGACTGGGGTTGGTACATAGCTTGCGGTGGCTGTGGTTGGTAGGCGGCCTGCTGGTACACTTGCTGTTGTTGGTGTTGCTGTTGCTGGAGGACCTGGTACGGCGGTTGTTGTTGCTGCTGCTGCTGCTGGTCCGAGTACTGCTGATGCTGCAGCTGTTGCTGATAGGCGTACGGGTTCTCGCCGTACATGGCGTTGTCCGCGGACTGCAGTTGTGGAACTTGTGGAACTTGTGGCACGGCGTCAACGCGTGCCGTGGTGCCCAACACGTTGACCGCTTTGCGGTTGAGCAAGGCCTGTGCCTCCATCTGTGTCCGCATCGTGACGTAGGCCTGTTGCTGGCGTGTGTTCAGCTGAATGTCAATCGCCGTGCCGTACATGAGGAGTGCACGGTGGATATCGCTCTCCTGGCAGTTGAACGGAAGGCCGCTGATAATGACTGTCGACATTGCGTTGGGGGGAGAGGGGGAGCAATCTGCAGTTTTTTGTGGGCTTCCCCCCGTCAGAGATAAACTGGCTAAGTAAGTAATAAGAGCAGCAAAGAAGCGATAGTCAAGCGAGGATGTAACGAGGCTGGCGGAGAAAGGGGTAAAAAGCCAAACACCGCTGTACCGCGAGACGCGTCGAGGGGTGAACAAGGAGCCCGAGGCGAATGAAAAGGGGCGGTGGGATGAAGGGAGAACACCACCGAGAGAGGAAGGCAGCTCCAGCGACAAGGGAGGAACAGGGAAGTGATAGTCGACCAGGATTGGTTGGAGGAAGAACAAAAGATGTAGAGTATCCCTTCTCCTCGTTTGCTTCTCTTTCTTTACTACTGCGTGAAGGTGAAAGGAAAGTAAAGCAACATGAACGGATCGCTCCCTTATCCACGACAGACAGACAGACTGCGTCAATTATCGATCCTTCTCTCCCGTGCTTCTTCTCCTTGCCACTCCTTTCGGTGTCTTCTTGCGCTGTCTGTCTCGTTGTTTCTGGCTTCCGTTGCTGGTGAAGAGGTGCGTCCTTCTTTACTTCCTTCATACAGTGTACTCGTTTCATCGCGTCCCTCCAGATCACACGGCGTGCCTCGCCTCTTCCTTCATACGGTACTCACAACTCTCTCTCTCTCTCTCACCGTTCCTCATTGCATTGTCACGGCGTGCTCACAGCTGCTACTACTTCACACCTAATCAGCCGTCGCACTCTTCCTTTGATTAGTGTTTCTGTGTTCTTGCACACCTACATTCAGGGGCTGTTCCCACCACAGACGCCGTCATTCTGTCATTGCAGTCCACGCGGTCATGTCGTGTTTGATTGAGAGAGCGTGCACGATGGCTGTTACTTCCACTCTTCGCGGTTTACGTGACCCATTTGCAATTTTGTGCTGCCCAGACTGTGAGGCCCATGGCGGCTGCTAGTGATGTTGCATTTTACCCCTCCAGCTGCCGCTCTTGCTGTTCTTGCTTCATTTCCTGTCGGGTCGTGAGGTATAGCAAACACATAGTGTCGGATACAAGGAAGGAAGGCATCGAAGATGGTGTGGCACAGCTACGGCGAGCGGTGAGCGGACGGGACCGCGACGAGCAAGTGGGGGGGCTGACCGTTGCGAAGAATGCCGAACAAAGAGAGGCGCTGTAGGAAGGAGGCCGGGGTCTGCGCCAGGTGAAGTGCACGTGCGAAGAAGGACGACTCGGAAGAGATGGGTAAGGGCAAAAAGGCGCGTCGCAAGAGGTCGTGCTCAGCTTCCTCCTCATTCCAGCAGCCCTTGCTCTTTCCATCCCAGGTAAACCGAAAGGCGAGAGTGAAGAAGCGAGACGATAAATGGCCGTCGGGTGGGGCAGGTACCAGGCCGGTTTCCTCTGCATTTCTCAGCGGACAAGACGAAGCGCACCCACACGCAGAAGGTGGGGGGCCACAGAGAAAGAGAAGGGGATGGGGTGAAGTGGGGATATACGGCGAAATGGGCTGTGAGAGAGAAGGGCGGAAGAGGAAGATGGTGCCTTCAGCGCCTCGATGGAGACTGCGGCTTCCTTCGCTTCCCGCCCTCTCTCTCTTCATGCCGCAGGGGGGCATCCCATTGGAAAGAGGAGAGCGCGCACCTGAACACAAGGACACACTCACAGAAGACTCAGAAGAAAGAAAGGAAACCATCTAACAGTGCGAGGGCAATGCCACGTGTGAATGGTGTGACGGCCCACACAGCTGCGAAGACTAGTACCCTTCCCCCCCCCCTCCCACACACACACACACCTCTACCACCACCTGCCCGTCCCCTCTCGCAACCCACAGCTCTCCTCGGAAAGAGAGGGGGGCGGAGAGGAAAGAGGGGCGGCAATTGTCGAAGGTGTGGAGGGAAAGGGAGCAGAGGAACAGATATAAGTGATTGCATGGAAGAGAAAGGGAAAGAAGGAATGAAAAAGGAATGAAACAGGGAAAAGAGGAAAAATGGGAGGAATGAAATGGATGAGGAGAGCGGAGGAGCTACGGGCTTCCGTAGAGGGGGACACCGGCGAGGCCAGTCTCCCTCTCCCTTTCCCTACCCCTCAACCTCTGTTGGGTGTGTGTGGAGTGCATCGGGTGGGGAGAAGAGAGCTGGGTACGCAGGCATCCTCGCACTACCGCTGAGCTAGATAGACAAGAAGAGCGAGAGTAGAAGCACGATTCAAGGTTGAACTGAGAGAGGGAGTGAGGGAGAGGAGGGGGACTTTCTGATAAACAAGAGAGGCGAGAGAGAGAGAGGTGGAAAGAAGGAGGAGGGGGGGGCATTGGTAGTGGAAAAGGCAAAGGACGGGGAAGGCGGCGATGCGTCTCTGCAATGAATGAGGAGAGGATGCAGGGCCCCCAAGGAAACAACGACTTCGCCAAGATAAGCGAGAAGAAGTATGGAGGGGGGGCGATGCCGGAAGCGTGGACACAACGTCGTGTGCCTTTTCTTGCCATGTCCTCAAGAGCTGGGAGGGGGGAGGGGGAAATGAACACCCCACTAGCCCCGAGAGGAGAGAATGGCATCCACGACGGTGTCACAGTGCGCTTCGCTAAAACGAGGAAAGGCATACACACACAGCGGGAGGAGACGGGCGGCTCGACGAGAGCACCCTCTTCCCTGATAGCCTGGGTGTGAGCGAGTGGGTGAGTGAGCCTCTCTCTCTCTCACCGTTTTGCGTGTGTGTATGTGTGTGTGTGCGGATGTTGTTCGCTCTTTGGAAGGGTGGGATTGTCGAAAAGGTATCACACGGGGGGGGGGGAGACAGTAAATGTTAGAAGGAGGGAGAGTTAGCAAGAAAGGGAGGGGAGGGGGGGGGGACGATACAAAGCTCTGCATTTAACGGTACAGCGACAACGGACAACAACAAAGAAGAACTAGTTATGGACAGGTGAGACTTTGTGAACGGCACAAAGAGAAGGATAGCGGGAAGGGGCACAAACACAACAGTGCGCGTTCTCTAGAGGACGGCGGATGAAAGGTGCCGTCAGTCATAGCGGGAGTCACAGAGAGAGAGAGAAAGCATCCGCTTGGCGATGAAGGATAGATGCGTATCATGAGAAACGAGCCACACACACATACCCACCGACGAAGCTCGGAACTCAAACACGAACGGCGGTGGCAGAGGGGCCATTTACTCTTCGTTCTTGGAGTCGCCCGCGACCTTGTGGCCCTCGCCCTCGCCCTCGCCCTCCTTGGGGCCTTCGAGGAAGATGACGTTGGAGCGCTCCTCGCCGCAAATGTTGCCGTGGCAGGCGATGAGGACCTTGACCGCCGTCTCCGTATCCGGCATGACAACCGTGAACGAGCCGTCCTCCTCCTTGGTGATGCTGTCGGCGAAGAAGTTCTTGTCGTTGAGGTAGGTCATGATGTCGGACTCCACGTAGGCGGCGCAACCGGTGATTCGGAGGTTCTTGCTGGGGCTGGCCTTGCTGCGCTGCCCGGGGCTGCGGTGACGCGACGCCGTGAAGTCGAACTGCACCGTCTCGGGGTCCGTCGGATCGCCCTCGTCGGTGCAGGGGTGGCGCTCGACGTACGCGGGGAAGCGGATCGCGCTGACCGTGCCGCCGGCGAAGGGGACGCGGCGCATGTAGCGCACCGCGGCCTCGGTGTCGTCCATGGAGGCCATCTTCACAGTGAGAATCTCCTTCTTGTTCTGGTTCCTGCGCATTGACACAACGCCGCCGTACGCCTCGATCAGCAGGAAGACGGACTGCAACGGCTCCGTGACCGGCACGAGGGTGACGGAGAGGAAGATGGAGGGGCCCTGGTTGCGCTGGTTGCCACCCATCATCATCATCATGCCGCCGTCGGTGCGGCCGCCGCGACCCATACCCATGGGATTGAACCCCATCATGCCGGGCATCATCATGCCAGGGGGAGCCATCATACCCGGGGCCATCATGCCCGGTGGCATCATGCCGGGGCCCATCATCATCGGGTTGAAGCCCATGCTGGGGTCGCCCATGCCACCGCGAACACTCGTGCCGCCGCGGCCGTTGCCGCGCATCCCGCGGCCGCCAACACCAACACCAACACCACCACGCATGCCGCCACCACGACCGCCCATGGGATCCATCATCATCATGGGGTTGCCCATCGGATTGGCCGCAGGGTTCGCGTACGGCGCGTTCATGCCCATTGGCGGCGCCATCTGCTGAGGTGGCGTACCCACGGTCACCTGCGGCATCGGCATCGGCATAGGCATCGGCATAGGCATCGGCATGTAGCCGCCCTGCGGGACGGTGGCGCCGCCACCACCATACATAGGATTGGGGGCCGACAGGAGCGCTCCGTTGCCGCCAGGGATCGGGGAGTTGCCGCTGAGGATGGAGTTGCTGCCGGAGCTGGACGGCGCAAAGGACATGTTCATCTTGTTGGCGTTTGTGTAGATGTTGAGGTTGTTGAGGCTGCCCATCACCCGCTCCGCGGCGTACTGGTCGGGAAACTGTGCCATCACGACCGTCTCGGTCGGGGAGTTGGTGGGGTAGATCTGAATGCTTCGGGCAGCAACGCCGGCGCGATCAAAGACCTTGCGCATGTCCTCCTCCGTGACGGGCTGCTGCACCTCGGTCACACGAATGTTGAGGGTGTCGGTAGGGCCAACAGGGTTGCCGCCGCCGTAATTGCCGCCGTACCCCTGGTCCGCGCCGCCGTTGTAGCCGCCCATGCCACCACGACCGCCACGAAAGCCGGTGCCGCGCATTGTGGTCTTGCTGATAGGAGAAGAGAGGGAGTTGCTTGTATGTGCCTAGCGTGCGTGTGTCTGTGTGGGGAGGGAGGCGGAGAGAGAGAAAGTTACGTACTAACAAAGTATATATATATGCAGGTAAAGCTACTGTGGACGAAATACGAAAGGAGGAGGACTGTGGCAGATGTGTGGGGAGGGAGAGAAAGGGGTGTGTGTGAGCGGGGAGAAGTAGAAGGGGAGTGGTGGTTGTGGTCCGAAGCTCTTGTTGTGGGTGTTCACTTAGACAACGAATGGAGTCCATACACAGCCGGAAGCGACACACATGCGCACACGAAAAGGAACGAGAAGTGCGCGCAGCCCATTGTGCGGAATCGTTGGAGGGGCCCTTCGACCCATTCCTGCTGCTGCGAGTGTATCGGCATATGCGTGTGTGCCCCTTCCTCGTTGTTCTTGATGTCGTGGACGGCTACTACTCCTCCGTTCCTCCTTCGCTGTTGTTCCCTCTGCTATTGTTCGATAAGTATCTGCGACGTGGAAGGGGAGGGGGGAAGAGTTGAGGTTAGAGCAAACACTAACGGAGCAAAAGGGACGGGGGTAACGGTAACGCAAAGGGTGAGGGAAAGAGAGAGATGGAGAAGTCTTCTCCTTCGCTTGGGAAGCAGAAAAAAAAAAATCAGACAACAACAGCAGTACAACAAAAAAAAAAACGGACTCCTTTGGCATTTCGTCGCCTCACATACTCTTATATGAGAGAGCAGCAAGGTGAGCTTCACAACGGAAAGGATCCTCTCTTCCCCTCTCTCCACTCCCTCCTTGCCCCCAGAACACACCACGCAAACACACACGCGTGCGTGGTGTGTTCTGCCTGCGTGCCGCTTCGCCTGGGATAGGTACGTGTGTTGGCATGCGAGGATGGGAAGAGCAGCACAGGGAAAGGGGGGAGGGGGTACAATGGAAAGGCTGTTTGATATGTGTGTGGTTTTTCTTTTTTGGGAGGGAAGGGCGGAGAGGAGGAAACACCGGGGAGTAGGAGAATACCTCAAGGGAAGGTGCGGCAGGTCATGCGTCCCTCACTTGGCCTCGTCGTTGCCGTCCTCGGGGGCTCCCATAAACTTGGAGAAGATGGCGTTGAAGTCGTTGGTGTCCTCGCCATCGGCGGGCGACGTGGCGGTATCCTCGCCGTCATCGTCTGTTGAGGCGGCAACGAAGCGGTTGATGGTGGACTGCGGTTGTAGCGGGGCGTCGCCGTCCTGGTCGTTGGCGTTTTCCTTGGGGCTGGGCACGTGGTGTTGGAAGGTGAGACTCCCAGCGGTCTGCAGCTGCACGCCGTCCGGGCGTGTGGGGCGTGACTCGTCATGGAACGTGACGTCGGCCCCAGCCCCGGTCAACTCGCGACGCTGGACATCCTTCACAAACTCGTCGTCGTCGGAGACGTCAACGGGGTCGCCGTCGCGATCTGCGCTAGCCCGGTTCAGTGCGCTATCGACCGCCCACGTGCTGGCCGCGACGGCACCCTCGTAACGCCCAGGCGTGAAGAGGTCCTCGGTTGTGCCCGTGGCGCGCGCCGAGCTCGGCGAGTCCACCGTCACGCCGCCGCCATCGCTGCCGATGTGGAACGGGTTGGAGAAGCTATTGCTGGAGATCAGTCGGCGGGTCGCGCTCTCCGTGAACTGATGGCGACGCTCCTTGATGAAGGTCCGTAACTCCTCCTCGGCGGCCAGCTCGTCCTCCTCCGTCCACGGCGCGCCGCTGTCAATGACGTCCTGTCGGCGGGTCTTGAGGCTCTCCGCGAGCAACATCTCGTCCTGCTTCTCCCGGAGGTACACCTCACGCGCCCGCTCGTCGTCGTTCTCGGGCCCCCTGTACGCCTCGCTCATTGTCGGGGACGAGTCCGTCGGACCGCTTTTGGCCAGCCGCACTCGCCGCTGCCACGTGCGACGACGCACCACGCAAGTCGGCGTCTGCGTCTTCTTGAAGTGAGCCGCCCTGTGGCCACCATCGGGGAGGGTCTTGGTAAAGTTCTCGGCAAAGCGCCAGCCAGCGGCGTCTGTGCCTCGCTGATGCGCCGTGCTGACCTCCCAGTAGCCGTCCCACATGTAGCCCTCGGGCAGCGTGAGGTCGAGTGGGAGAATGGGCTGCTGCGGGCGTTGTGTCCCCTCCGGCGCGAGGGTGATGTTGTTCGCTTCCCTCATGTGCTTGTCCAGCGCCTCCACGCTCGGCGACGCCCGGGAGCGGTAGTGGTACGGGGACAAGTTGGGTGGGTCTGTGGGGAGGCGGCTAGTGCCCCAGCCAACAATGGGGAACCACCGCTGGTTCTCCCACACGCGCACCTGTAGCGTGCGGTAGATGTCAGGCACCGTGCTGGTCGGCGACGTTGCATTGGACGAGGACGTGCTGCCATTGTGCAGCGTCGGGGACCCCACCGCGGGCGGGACAGGGTGCGGCGGCGGTAGTCCTTCACCGCGAAGAAACGGCGCGGACGTGGACTGCGCGTCTGTCCGAGAAGCCTCAGCCATCTCAATAATGGTGGTGTGTGGGGGGGGGGGGAGTGTGGGAGGGGGAGGGGGGGGTACGGTGAGTCTTATTTGTCTGTCTGTTTGTTCCCCGTACGTATGGAGAGAAGAAGGCGGGGAGGGAGATGGAGCGGAAAGCAGAGACGAAATGTGCTCGATAGGAGTTTCCAGCGAGTGGGGGGAGGGAGTGAGGAAGGAGGAGGAGGATACAGACAGCAAAGGAAATGTGGGGGAGGGAGGGAGAAACACAATACAGGTTGCTGTTGGGAAGCGTTGTCGGAAATGTCAGGAAGGGGCAGAGGGAGAGGAGACGATGGTGATGATGGCATAGATGATACAGACACCGTGGTGGAGAGCGTCCCATCCTGTTGCCCCGGGGAGTGTGGGAGGGGGAGCAGGGTCTTCGCGCCGTGTACACGGCAGAGAGGGAGTGAGCCGATGCGGTATGCCGAGCCCACGAGTACTTCTTTTTTTCTGCCACGAGAGCGGGGTTGAGGGACTCACGTACCCTCTTCTCTGTGCGTGTAGGCGTGGGTCTGTTTGATTGTTGGGGGTCTTGCATGACGTATTAGCTGTACTTGTCGAAATCAAAGCAACAACAGCCGGATGCCACAAGCATCCGCGAGGAACCCTCGATAAAAAGGGAAGGCGCGAGGGGTGTGTGTGAAGGAAGCAAAGGTGTATTATTATGATGGCTATATATATATACGGTGGATCGGCAATACCTTCACGAAGCAAACCGGTGACAATCCGCACAGAAACAAAAGAGGGAAGAGGAGAACGGCGACAAAGAAGAGGGCAGGAGAGCAGCGTGAGTCAGGGGGGGGGGGGAGGGGGGGGTCCTCTCTCCTGCTCCTCAGCATCATCAAAAAGAACTGGCCGTCAATCGACAGCCATTTGCTCGGCCACAGATGCCATACCCAAGATACAATGTCCACACACATCACAGCAGCTGCAGTGCTTCGCAGGCACCGTCCGCGGTTGTTAGCCCCAGAGAAGGAGGAGGGGAAGGGAGATGGAAGCATTCTTACTCCAATCTTCCACCAGAACTGCCCCCTCCCCCCCCCCCTCCCCCTCTCTCCGGAGCAAACGCAGCGGAGGACGAGCAGAAAGAAGATGAAGCAAAAGGGGCTGGCAGCGCACAGAGGCTGTCGATCGCACGGCACCAACAAACAGCAACAAACTAAAGGCGCGGCGAGGACGTATCGGGATGAGAAGCGCGCGTGTATGTGTGTGTGCATAGCGCAGCACCAGACGCCACCCATCCCCCTCCACCCACCCCCTCCTCGCCAACGCCAACGACAAACAGCAGCGCAGACAGTATGTGAGGAGAAGAGGAGAGGAAGGATAAAGTGGGGAGAAATGGAAAAGCGCATTTGGTGAACACAAGAGAGAAGAGGGAGGGACGGAGGGGGGTGAACCGGTGTCTGCTGTGTCGCCAAACGTGAAGCCAAACACGTATCAGAAGAGAGGAAAGAGAGAAGAGACAAGAAACAGCGCTGGCAGCCCTCCGACACGCGAAATCGCGAAAAGGAGAAGGAAAATAGGGCACGGATAGGATCTTAAGGAAGGGTAGGGCAGTAAATGAGGCGGAATCCACAAGAAGAGCTTTCGGCGGCGGCAACTGTTCTTGTTACGATACGGGCATATCTGTCTGTGTGTACGTGAGTACGTGTGTGTGTGTGCGCGCGCGTGCTACTTGGGAAGCGAAAGAGCCTGACCGTAGCTTCCTCCATCTCAGGGTAAAGGAGCAGCGAAGCCACACAGCCAAAAACGCAGATACGCAAAAGAGTGACGAGGAGAGGAAAGGAAAGCGGGGAAGGGGAAACAAAGTAAGCAGACGGAAGTGTGGGTATCGGGGGGAGGGGAGGGGAGAGGAGCAGGAGGAGAGGGAGGAATCGATACACAAGCAATACATGCAGAACAGGAAAGGGGAAGAGGTGTTGTGTTTGTGAACGGAGCAGCGAGATCCCAGTACGGTGGGTGGGAGAGAGACGGAGGTCGCTAAGGATGGCGGGACATTGAACAAGAACGGAAGGTGAACGTACCACGAAACGCCAAGCTGCTGTGATGAGATGCTCCTTTCCACCCTCTGGTCTCGTCCCCCCGCTAGCCTTGCTGCTGCGCTGCAGGAAGGAAGGGCTCGTAGATGTCGCGCATGTACTTCACGTACTCCTCAAAGAGTGTCAGCTCCACCCAGGTTGACCAGTTAATGGTGGACAACAGCTGCAGCTCGAGGTAGAAGAGCTCCCGGGCGGTGACGCCGCCAATGGAGGCGTAGTACGCGTTGGAGTAGTAGATGTCATCCCGCAGCTTAGCACTCACCATGACGGCCGTGATGGCGAGCCGATGGATGTTTCTAAGCGTCACGGGAGTGCCAGTGGCCTGCGAGAAGCGGTCGATCACAACCAGCGCCACAATGAAGCACTCCGCGGAGCACCCAGAGTACTTGGCGATGCGCCGAACATAGTCCCAGATCGATATGCCGGGGACTCGGCTGGAGTGAAACGTGGACTGGTGTGTCCGCTCGAAGGGCTTCATCGCCTCACAACGGTGCTGCAGGGCAACGGCCATCAGCTGTGCCAGCTCGTCCATCTCGCGTGGGGCCACAGGGGGCAGGGAACTCACTGCAAGAGGTGCTGGCAAATCAAAAAGGGAGAGAGCTATATTGGGATTACTGGTTTCAACTGGGATCCGTGCACCTGACAGGCTGTTCGGGTCCCCATGCACGGCCATGGAGTGCTGCTGCTGCTGCTGCTGCATAACGTTGTGGCTGTCGCCGCCGCCGGCGTTCGAGTACGGCTGCCCTCCCATCGGCTGGTGAAACTGCTGCTGCTGCATTTGGAACGGCTGGGCAGGAACGTAGCCCACGCTACCCGCACCGACTCCGTTGCTATCACCGTTGGCGGCCGCTGGGTAGTAGTGCTGCTGCTGAGGCTCCTGCACTTGAGCGTAATGCTGTCGTGACGGTACAAACACGTTGCCAGCAGTTGAGTATTGGCTGACGAACATTCGTCAAACTCAGGCACGGGATCCGCAACAGCGACCTCGCAGCACAAGAGAGCACAAAGGGAAAGCAGCGAGAGCAGAACGCACAGGGAAAGGGAGCAAAGACAAGATGGATGGATGCGGATAGACAATATATACGTATATATACGTAAGTCTCTCTACACAATGTGTGATGAAACAGCAACACGCGACAGGCGAGGGAGTTTGCTCTATCGCGTCCTTTACAGTGATTGTTGTGTTTCGGCGACGTCGTCGTAAGGATGTGGGAGGACAGGGTGGGAAAGGGACGGAGGAGGACGTTGGAGGAAGAAGCGCGAGACATGGGCTCTCATCCCCTCCGTCTGTGTCGAGGGATTGCCTCTGACAAACCACTCGCTCTCCCGCCCCCCTCGCGCATCGCAGAGGGAGGGGGGGGGGAGAGGAGCACATGACAGACACGAGGCCGTGCGAGTTTCCCATCGCCCCACTCTCTTCCCCCCCCTCCCCCCCCCCCCCCCCCCACTGCGCGCAGTGTTGGTGTCCTCCACACAGAGCATTGGGGGGGGGGGTGATGGGAGGGCTGTTGTCAACTCCTTCTCTCTTCTTTCGTTTTCCGCTTGAGATTACGCAAGGCTGGGGAAGGAAGGCAGAAGTAGACACGCAGCACGGGAAGGAGGGAGGTAGTGGGGGAGGGGGGTGGGGGAGAGGGGAAGAAGGCATGGCTATAAAGCGATGACGCGCTGACAGGATAGTTATACGATTCATGATGTCGAGGACGAGGAGTTACACGCACAGAAGCTGAAGGGGGAGGGAAGAGACGAAAGGAACTGTTGCAACGCCATGTACAGAGATCAACATGTAAAAAGAGAGAAAAGAAAGAAAAGAGAGAGAGCATCAACGGCTCGGAAAGGCAGGCGGAAACAGGAGAAAGGAAAAAGGAGAGGTGTATGATGTATGTATACATATGCATAGGTTATCTTCTTTTCTTTTTCTTTTTTTCTTCTTGCTGACAGAGAGGGGAGAAATAGAGGGAAGCATTACACACTACTCTCTTCTTCACCATATAAAGCGAGTTCATTTGCGGTGCGGTGTTAAAGCAAAAAGGGATGTCGCTGGAGCTCCTGAGCGGTGGGCCGTTTCTTGGGGTCGAGCTGGCAACACGCCTTCGCGAACTTGTACGGATCGCGGTCCAGCGACTCTGGCACCTCGACCTCAATGAAGCCACGGGACAGCATCTGCACGAAGCGCATGTCGCTGCGGTACAGCAGCTCGAGGGAGTCGCCTCGTGTGCTGGCGGGGGCCATACTCGACCACTTCCACGGCAGCCTGCCCAGCAGCATCTCCAGAAGCGTGACGCCGAGAGAGAAGATGTCGGACTGGTAGGACGACTTCTCGCCGCGCGCCACTTCGGGTGCCATGTAGAGCGCCGTCCCACGCAGGTTGAGGTCGCCCGAGATCGACTCGAAGAAGTCCATCGCCTCGGAGATGGTGGAGCCAAAGTCGGAGAGCTTGCAGATGCCATTCACGCCCAGCAGAATGTTGTGCGGCTTCACATCGCAGTGGACGATGTCGCCGGAGTGCAGGTACGCCAGGCCAGCCACAATGTCCATCATGAAGCGCCGCACCACCGTCGTGTTGAGTTTGCCAAAGTTTTGGATGACGGCGTGGAGGGAGCCGCCAGGCACGTACTCCATAATGATCGAGAGGTGCGAGGCGGTCATGCTGCATGCAATGTACTGCACAACGTTGGCATGCGAGAGCGACGCGGCGACACGAATCTCCGCCTCAATGTCCGTCTCCTTAATGTCGCGCCGCCTCCGCGGGATGCACTTGATGGCAACCTGCACGCCATCCTCGGACATGCCGAGGTAGACAACCGAGAAGGCGCCGTCGCTGATGCGGTTGATGGATCGGCTCCACCGACCTCCAGTCGTGTCCACCAGCGTCAGTGGCAGCTCCACGTCCACCGGTTCCGCACCACCACCACCACCGCCGCCGCCGTGCACCTTGTTGTTCGAGGACGTCGTGCTGTTGTCAAACATGTCAAACAGGGGGCAGCTCGTACTCGCCTCGCCGATGCTGCCACAGCTGTTCAGCCCTACCTTGGCGAGGGAGCAGACGGCGACGCCCTGCCGAAACGCGCCTGGGGTAAACCCAGCCATCGCCTCCACGCCCGCGAGCGTGGGGACCGGCCGCGCACAGGATCCGCGAGAGCCGATCTGGCTGCCCAGCTGCGAGCCCGTGGCGAGCAGGCGCTGCTCCACCGTCTGCGAAGTGGTCATGGAGCCGGTGTCGTCGGCCTTGTAGGCGAAATGGTAGACATCCTCCGTGGGGCGTACGTAGTTGCCGCGTTCGCCAATGGCACAGCGCTGCTGGCAGATCCGCAGCAAACGCTGCGCCTGCACGTTGCTCTTATCGGAGACCGCATCGTAGTTGAAGGCTGCCGCCTGGTACTCCCCGCGGCACATGGCCGAGAAGCCCTCGCGCATCAGCTCGTAGTCGGTTGTTATCTGCTTCGCGTCCTCCGATGGTGGCAGCGCGTGAAGTTCGCAGAGCGTCGTGTACGACTTGGAGCCCTGCAGCTGCACGCACTCCACCGGCACGGACTGCGCGGTGGGCATGTGCGAGCTTGCCAGCGCCGTCGCAGCAACGTGACAGTCAATGTCCCACAGCACCTTGGTGATCTCCACCATGTGACCGACGCCGAACACGACGCGGGAGTTGCGATTCCGCGCTCCGCACGTGCCGACCATGAACTCGCTGACGTCGGCCAGGCACACCAGGTACTCCCTCAGCGTTGCCGGCACGCGGTGGTAGAAGTCGAGAATGAACTTGCAGCCCTTGACAGCGTGCATCGGAAGTGTTGCGTGGGCCCCGAAGCTGATCAGCATGTGGTTCAGGCCAATCTGCTCGATGCAGCCCGAGTACTGCCCCGCCGTCTCCGTGATGATGTCGACGGTCTCTCGGATGGCATCGGCGTCGGGCGTGCAGTGCAGCTCAATCATGACCATGGTGCACGACCTCTTCTTGAACTCGTTTATCTCCTCCTTGAAGATCTTCGTGTTGAGGCGCATGTCTCGCTTGGGAGCGTTGCTGTCCGCTCCAGCGCCGGAGCGCTGCCTGCCATCCCCGTTCGCCATGACGCTATCAAAACTGCCCGAGTCGCCGTCGGCGGTCATCATCGCCTGGGGAACGTACGACTTCATCTCCCGCAGGCTTCGCTTCAGCTTGCGGTACGCACGCTGAATGTCGCGGATCTCCGTAATGAAAATACCGCGACAACAGCCCCCTGTGCCGTCCGCGTTGTCATCCGTGATCTCAAGCGCCGAGGCCCGCTGCAGCTCGGGGACCAGCGTCTTCAGCGGCTTCACCGCAACGTAGGCAATAGCGACGGCAATGACGGCGGCCAGCACAACCACTCCGACGGTGACGCCGATGACAACGCCGCGGGCCGTCGCAAAGGCCTTCTCAAAGTCCGAGCGCACCACCACAGCGCCAAGCAGTATATCCAGGCCGTATTGATCCGTGAGGCGCGTTAGGTTCAGGTTGGCGGCGCTGCCTTCGAACTTGAACTGAACGAGAAGGGTGTCCTTCCCCTCCATGATGGTTTCAAACCCGCCCAGCGCCGACACGGCGTCAAAGGCGGCCTTCATCACCGCGTCCTGCATGTCGTCAATGGATAGTGCCACAAATTGTGGCACGACCCCGGGTGGATTGCGAGTGACGGTGGGCCGGTTCCAGCTGTTTTGGATGACGATGTTGCGGCGGTAGTCCAGGATGACGATGCGTCCGTGCTCGCGAAGGGCGGGCACAAGCTTGTACGTCTCGTTCATGAGGTTGAGCGCGGGCAGACCGGCCTGGCAGAACCCAAGGACGCCGTCGACGCTGAAGGGCAAGACGTAGTCGAAGTAGATGGACGTGAGCCCCATGTTGTCGCGGAGCCAACGCGTGTTGTCAGAGTGGTTCTGGGCCCACGGGACCACAATCTTCGCGACTGGGCCCGTCTCTCCGTTGAAGAACGTGCTGAAGTTTAGCGCCTTCACTTCCTGGCGTGGTTCAACGAACTTATTGGTCGTCTCGTTGAGCAGCCACATGGGAGAGACGGTAGGAGTGGTGCTGTAGGCGGCTTGGGCGGACGTGAAGTTAATAAGGTAGGTGCTCCGCGCGTAGATCTCGTCCTCCAGCATAAAGGAGAGGTACTGGATGGAGCCTTTGAACCGCGTCATCACCGTGGCCAGCGACAGCGCAAGATCGGACGCGTTCGTCGGGAGCGAGGTCTCCTCCCTGGACACCACCTGTTTCTTAATGTAGTTGTAGGAGATGATGTGCACAAACGCCGGCAGCATGGAGACGCTGTTTTGCGTGATGGTCGCGACACCTTTCGCAGCCTCGGCGAGGAGGAAATCGGTCGTCTTCCCGTTCGCCTTCACGCCAATGAAGTAGAAGGGAAGGAACCCGAGCAGTCCCACAATGACGGCGCCAACGCACATGAGCACTGCAACGACGACGAGGCTGCTCACGCGGCAGCACACCACCTCGTCCGCCTCGTGCGACACCTCCTCGGCGCCGGTGAAGGAGCTGCGGGAGGGATCTCTGCGTATGCCGTCGTCGTCTTCCTCGTCGTCGTTTTCGGTCTGCATGTCATCCAGCACTTGCAGCTGCCGCTTGCAGAGTGGCGTCACAACAGGCGGCGGGGCAACGTCACCGACACCCGCCGCCACGCCCTTTGTGCAGCCCCCATCGCTGTCCACGCTCGAGTCCTCGCCGTCGGAGTCACTGTTGCTGCCGCGCACGAGAGGATTCCTCAGGAACACACGATCCTTCTCCACCAACGCCGCGTCGTTGCCTCGCCTCCTCACGGTACTGTTGTTGGCCCGGTCACTCTCACCGGTGGGCCTGGAGTCTTGAGTGTGGTGCGGCACCGTCCGCACGGCACTGCGCGACGCTGACGGCAGCGTACTTCCCGACTGCCGGTGGTCGGCGCGGTAGGTGCCTGCGGAGATGACGGGCACGATGCCGCCTCGCACCTGATCCACATACCCGTTGTACGGGTTTGTCGCTGGTGCTGTGCGTGGCGGTGACTGCTGCTGCGTGCTGCCGAGGCCTGTCGTTGCTCGCTCGGCGGGAGATTCCGTGCAGCGGCTGTCCGCCTCCAGAGCGCTTCGCTGGCTACTGATGCAGGTATGGGTTTGTGTGGTCCCCGTGAAGGCCGGGAACGACGACGCGGCTGCGGTGGAGGGGGTGCTGTTCCCCATTTCCGACAAGCTGTGGGATGTGTTTGCGGAGCCCACCGCCGCGAGTTCGAGCGCCGAGGGATCGGTGAAGACGCGATGGGGTAGCATTGTGTGCGGGGCGGGACGGAGTAGGAGAGCTCAGGGAGGAGAAGGGGAAGGAGCGAGTGCCCGAGAGGTCGGCGCACACGCGACAACAATGAGGGGGGGGGGGAGGGGGGCAGGATGCTATAACGGCAATGGGCAAGCTGGGTGAGCTGCTTGCTTTATCGAGGGTATTGGATGAAGGAGAAAAGCTTGGCAGGGAGTGATAATGATGTGTATGCCTTTGATGGATGTGGGAGTACGTTCACAGGTATGAGCATGCGATGTTGCACCGTGGGATGAGGGCAACCACCAAGGAAGGCAGAGAATGAAACGACGATGACAGGTAGATAGAGGGCAAAGGACAACGCTAGCGAGTCGTTACCGGCTAATGGTGAGGAGGAGGGGGATGGGGGAAAAAGGAGAGGGATGGATCTCCGACTTGTGTATGGAGAGAGAGGAGCGCAGGGATACGGAAGAGGAAACAGATTTAGGGAAGCGTTTGTATGTGTGTGTGTGTGTGTGTGTGTGTGTGTGTGTGTGTGGTATTCCCCAGTAGGTGGCAGCGGGAAGTCTTAGATGTATGGTCAACGTCCCAGGGATAGAATAGTATGAAGAGAGAGGAGGAGGTGCGAGAGAGAGAGAGACTGGGGGGGTGGGGAGGGGGGAGGGGGGAGCTAGTAGCTTTGGGGAGAAGGCTGCCAACGTTTTGTATGCACCGCGTACTTGCGCAGTGGGTGGAGGAGGAGGCGAGGGACGTGGGAAGAGGAGATGAAGAAGCAGCAGCACGAGAGCCCGTCTCCTTTGGTTTGCTGGGAAGGAAGTCCGCCGAGAGTGCACGGGACTGTAAAAGAAAAAACAGCAACAAGGGGATGGTGGGAGCGAGTACGGTGGTGGTGGTGGTGGGAATGAAGTAGAGGGGGGGGGAGGTTTGATGATGGAGAAGAACACTACACGGGAGGAGTGAAACTGGGGTATGGGGGGGGGGGAGGGAGGAATAGTAGAAAGGGCGAAAGGAGGAAAGGAAGAGCAAGAAGAAGTAATAGAAATCGGTGTGAAAGCAGTGTATGTTCACGAGCCGGGTATAACGAAGGGAGTGTGCACACGGCAGTGTCTGTGTGTGTGTCTTATGTGGTGGCAAGAGAGTCGTGCAACGAAAGAAGCAACGGCTACGCTAAATCCCCGGAGGGCAAAAGTGCGTCGCTTTGGGCTGGGAGAGGTTGGCGGGCGAGGGGAGGAAAGGGGGGGGTGATGGGTCATGAACGCTGCATTCTTGCTCCGACAGGGATGGCCTGCGAAACGGATGGGTTTCTGTCCAACCTCTCTTGTGATGATGCCTGTATCTCTTTGCTCTCCTTTCTTCCTTTTCTGTCCATATGGTGCGCCAATGGTAGGGCATCTGTTATCAGCTATTCTCGCAACGAGGGTGGTGTGGGCCCTATCGCGCGCGACGCAGTGGAGCGAGACGCGCGTGCGTAGAACGCGGGAAAGCAGCAGGAGAGAAGAGCGAGACCGTGCAACTCACGGAAAGCGCAGTAAAGTAAGGAAAGAGAAAACGTGTGAGAGTGTGAAAGAGAGAGGACATTCGAAGGATGACTTCACCGACGAAACAGCTTGGTGCCTCGTACGAGTGACAGCATGCTGGGGTTGTCCACCGTGATGCGGTTGGTGTTGGGCACCGCCGCGATCACGCAGCGCAACGCGCGCGGTTTGCCGAGGAAGCTGCCCACCCGTAGCAGCCACCAAGTCGATCGCAAGGGTAGCGGCGTTGGTGCGGCCGCACCCATGGAGGCGTCGCGCAAGCTGGCGATCCTGCGTGACATATGCAGGGCCCGCCATCGCTGCTGCAGGGGTTGCCATCTCGCAAGCGCAGCAGGGTCGGCAACACAACATGGTGTCTTGTCCCAGAAACTGAGGCCCCCTGCGCCGCCAAGCAGCACGGCGGCGTAGAACAGCGACGCAGGGGTCTCCGCCATCGCCGTCGTGAGAGGCAAAGCGGTCGTCGTGACGCAGGCGTTGCGGCGGAGGGCGTGGGACGGCGCGGTGGTGTCGTCGGTCACCGCCGCGCCGTCTGGACACGCGTGCACTCTCCATGTTGCGTCGTTGTAGTTGTCCTCTCCCTCGCAGAGTCGCTCCACATGGTAGTGGAGAGATGGACGAGGAGGTGAGGGGGGAAGCGGCTCCGGCTCCGTCCCACGCGCACTCCCTGCGCCGTCGCCCGACATCGACGGGGCCGCGAAGGAGGCTCGGGAGTGGGAGTGGGCAATGGAGTGCTGCTGCAGTGCGGAGACGGTGCACCATGTGGGGTACTCGACGTCGTGATGCTCCACGAGTGAGGGCAACACAAGGGTCGGACGGTCGCTGTCAAGGAACAGCACCACGGGCCACACACCGCACTCTCGTGTGGAGAGGATGGAGGGCAGACATGGCTTCCATCGGTAGCGGGAGTCCGGCGTTGCTCTGAGCCACCTTGCAAACTCCCTGTGCTTGTCGTGCGACGGCAGGCATGACGAATCATTCCCTGCGGAGGGATTGCGCCATCGCTCGCAACGCAAGCGCGGAGGGGGAGGAGCGAAGCCGACAACAACACCACAGCGACCGTTGGGCAGCGCCACCCTGGCCCCCTTCCACAGGGCAACAACAACGCCTGCGCGGCCACGTCGCTGCGAGACAATGGTGGCCTCCCACAGCTCTGTGCTTGTGACACCGGTGGGCTCGACAAAATCACCATTGGCTTTTCGCGGCGCCGCGCCATGCGTCCGCCGTCGTCGGTCGTCAGTGCCATCACCCAGCGCGCCGCGAGTCACGGGTGAGGAGTCGACTTGTCGGTGGTGCAGTCGCTCCCGGCGGCGCTGCAGAATGCTCTGTCTGTCGTAGTTGGCTGCATCGGCGCTCTCCACCACACGGTGCCACAGGGCCCAACGCAGTTCCGACAGCGTGTGCCCCTTCGCCACGCCGGGGCCGTCACTCCAGTCCGCTGCGCTATCCCACGTGTGGTGGCTCTCTTGGTGGACCAGGACCCACCCCCGCTCGCGCAGAGCCGCCAACAAGCGTCGCACGAGAAAGCCCAGTGTTGATGGTAGGTCCTCCTCACGCAGCGGCTCCTGGTCGCTTGCCATGCCTCGTTCTTGCTGCAGCAGAGGCTCCATCACCTGGGGTGAGAACACCTCGTAGGAGAAGCACATGGCCACCCGCGGCACATACTCGGCAGCCACGTCTCGCTCGTCCTCCCCCAGTGTCCAACAGAAGGCGCGCCGCGCGGTGCAGGCCGCATCGATGAAGTCGCAAAGCCGCTGCTCCGCCTGCCTCCCTGTTCGGATGGTCGGCCACGCGGCAAACGCCATGGTAGCGGCGTAGAGAGCGCTGTCCTTGTCATGGGATCCTGTGCCGCTACCACCACGCCGATGACGCCAACGGTCCGTACACTCCGAGAGGAACGCCGTGTCAGTGGACAGCTCGACAACGAACACGTCAGACAGGCAGCACCTGCGGTGGAGCAGATCGCTAACGTGACTCGCGAGCGGATAGTAGCGACGCACAGCGCGCGTTGTCGCTGTCGGCGGGCTCCCGTGGTCCATGCCCGTGCGTGTGGCCTCCGCGCGTTGTTGGTGCAGGTCATTCAGGTTCTCGACAATGAGCGCATCGACAGAGTGGCGCCGCTCCATCGCCCGCAGGCCTTGGGCGAGTGCCGCCGCATCCGCGTACACGGATGGGCGTAGGAGGTGGTGCATGCCCGCGTGCGTGGAGGAGGCCGCCCCCCCGGCCCACCCTCCCATCGATTGTCTTGGTAGCAGCCCGCTTTGCCCGCTGGGGGAGACGGCGAGCCGAAAGAACGGAGCGAGGTCCCGGTGTGCCTGGAGCGCAGCCAGCGCCGTGCGCCGGTGGCGGTCCAAGAACGGGCAGACAGAAGAGAGGTGCAGTACTGGGAAGAACGTCGCTGCCAACGGTGCGCACCCAGACGCAGAGGGCGGGACCTCCGCGCGGAGGAAGTACGCGGGCAGCGCCTGCACGATCTGATCGTTGAAGCACAGGCTGCCTTCCACCGGGTGCCGCTCGCCCGCACCGTCTACTCCGCCAGCTTCTTTTTCTTCGTGGAAACGATCGGTGCCGTCATTGTGCCCCGCAAGGAGGCCGTCGTCGGCGATGTCGGTGTTGATGAAGAGGAGAATGTGCGTGAACTGTTGTCGCGGGGAGTGGCGCTGACACGCCTCGGATGGCACGCAGTCCGCCGACCGCGGGGGCAGCCAAAGGGAAAAAAATGTGTCCAGGTGGGTGCCGTTCGCCAGCACACGAGGCACGTACCAACGGACAGGTGGCGGACTGCTGTTGTGTGTCTGTGTCGGGTGTGGCACCTGCTGCTGCTGCTGCGTCACTGTGACGAACTGCTGCGTGGAGGAGCAGTACGCCAGACCTTGGCTGGCGAGCTCGTGGGTCACAAGGCGGATTTCGCCAGTCTCCCACGTCTGCGCGCGGCAATGCTGGTGCTGCGCGGCCAGGGCAGCAGGTAGCTGCTGGTACAGAAAGACGAGAAGTGAGGAGCTGTCCCCCGTGACACACACAACGCGGCGGCCCTGCCCCACCGTGTGCTTCGCGAGAAAGAGCGAGAACTCCTCCAGCTCCCTGTGAGCAACAGTGGCTCTTGGCACGGGCACGACAGCCCGTGCATGTGTCGAGTGGTACGCTCTGGTCCGTCTGTCTCTCTCGCTCCGATAGCGAGGGGGAGTCGTCCCCACCGGGCTTCGGTGCACCGGAACGTGTTGAAGCATAGTTCTCTGTGTCACTGTCCCGCCGTTTCCTCTTCGTCGTGTGTTCCGCTTCTGGCGCCGGCGTTGGTGACTCGCATGTCTATCGGCGAGACGGAGCCAGAGAGAAGACAACAGCAGCAACGAGGTCAGAGAAGGAAGACAAAGAAGAAGAGGATGGTGGGCTGGTCAACCATATGTCGTCCACATACATACACACACACAGGTTCCTCTCTTGCTTTGGGCACTCGCCGCTGGAGAAGGTTCAGCCCCTCTCTCTGCCTCTACCATAGCATAACTTGCTGCTGTTGTGGATGCGGGTGTTGGTCCTCGTACTTGGGATACAGAGGAAAAGAAGGAGGAGGAGGAGAGCGCGTTCTGCGGCACCGGAGGATATGAAGCGGTGTAGATCGACAAGAACGCTAAGAAGGGTGAAGGAACGGCAACACACACACACACACATGGAGAACTAGGAAGGGTGGGGGGAGAAGACTTCCCGTAAGGAAGGGCCACATGGCATACTGTCTCCTCCACCACCATCATCTCCCCCGTCCTCCCCTTGTGTTGAGAGCATGAGTATCTGCTACAATATAAAGGGGAAAGAGAGCAGCTCCTTCGCGGTCGGGCGCTTGCTCGGGTCCGTCTCGCAGCACGCTTGGCAGAAGCTGTGCACCTCGCGGCCCATGGTCTCGGGAATGTGCGGCACCACGTCGCCCCGCGAGAGAAGCTGCACAAAGCGAGTGTCGCTGCGGAAATAGGTGGACAGTGGGATCTGGGTGGTGTTGGGGGACGCCGTGGGCGACCACCGCCATGGCAGTCGCCCCAGCAACATGGCCAGCAGCGAGATGCCTAGCGAGTAGATGTCCGACTGCGGGGTACAGCGTTGGCCACGGGCGACCTCCGGCGCCATGTACAGTGCGGTGCCACGAAGGGATAACTCGGTGTCCGACTTGGCGCAGTCCGTGGCCTCGGAGATGGTCGAGCCAAAGTCGGAGAGCTTGCAGATACCGTCCATGCCGATGAGCATGTTGTGCGGCTTCACATCGCAGTGCACGGTATTCCTCGCGTGCAGGTAGGAAAGACCGCTGAGAACGTCCATCATGAAGCGACGAGCAATGGTGACGTCGAGTTTGCCAAAGTCGTGGGTAAAGGCGAAGAGCGAGCCGCCAGGCACGTACTCCATAATGATCGAGAAGTGTGTCCTCGAGGTGCAAAAGCCGATGTACTGGACAATGTTGGGGTGGCGCAGCTCCGCCATCATCTGCATCTCCCCGCGCACACTCACTTCGTCGATGTCGCGCCGCCTCCGCGGGATGCACTTGATGGCAACCTGCACACCGTCCTCGGACATGCCGAGGTAGACGACCGAGAAGGCGCCGTCGCCAATGGCTTTCAGCGAGCGGCTCCAACGACGGCCGTTGCCATCCACAAAGATGAGTGACCCCTCGCCATCACACTGGGAGGACATGGAAGAGGAAGAGGAGGCGGCAGCGCCACCAGGCACGGGTGCCACCTGCGACGAGCTCGCAGATCCCACCTTGATCCATTCGAACAAGGCACCGTCGTCGTCGTCCCCGTCGTCCCCGAGGAGATGATGATCGGTGCCGTGGGTGGGTGCCGTCCCGGCGGAGTTGCCACCGTGACTCTCATCCTCCTTCGCATTGCCCCGGTTGGCCTCCTCCTCCTCCTCCTCATCCTCCTCTGTGTGTAAGTCACCGGTGATCGACGTCGCTGTGGCGTCCTCCAGAGAAGTCAGCATTCTCGTCGATAAGGACTCGTGAGGAATGGCGGCGTCTTCGTGGCGCGGTGCTTTGCGGAGGAAGAAGGCCACCTTTTTCGCTCGCTGCATGACCCTGTCGATGGCGACAGTGTCGTGCTGAGCATGGCGGCCACCACCGTGCGCGTTGCTGCTGCGCTGACGGGAAGCCGGCTGCGAGGTCTCGTCGTCGCTGCCGTGCTGCTGCTGCTGCTGCGGAGAGCCGCGATTGCCGGCGCTCGCCATTGTGCCCGCGGCCCCGTCACGGGGCTCCACGAAGCCCTGGTCCAGCCGTAGTGGCGCCGCGCGGCCGGGGCGGAAGAGCATCGTGTCGCCGAGAAGCTGCATCATGTACTCGCACTGCATGCGCAGGAATGGTGCGAGGTCGGTGTCGGCCAGAATGCGCGAGAGCAGGTTCATTCTGGGCCCTGGTACGACGGTGACGTAGCCCAGCGTGCTATGGTCCCGAATGCGCCGCTTGCACATGTCGGCCAGCCGTGCCGCAGCGGGGTCGTCCAGGCCAATCTTGCGATAGACCCGCAAGGCCTTGTGGTAGGATCCCTTGGTCATAAAGTGAAACGCCTCGCGGAAGCGCTTGGCGGTTTGCGACAGCAGAGCAATGTTGGTGCCCTTGGTTACCTCGCGCACCTGGCAGATGACCAAGGACGACTGTAAGGTCTCTGCGTAGACACAGTCGATGGGAATGGATTGGTAGTCCGGCAGGCGCGAGGCCGTCGACTGCGTGGCGATGATGCCGCGGTGGTGGAGCTCCCCGCAGGCGCGCAGAAGTCCGATCAAATGCATCACGTCAAAGACGACGCGGCCCTTCTTCCCCCGCTTCGCGCCGCATGTGCCCACGAGGAACTCGTTGGAGTCCAGCACATAGTTCGCCTTGTCTCGCTCGTCCGGTGGGATCGCGCTGTAGATGGCCAGCGCACACTGGGTTGCGCGTGTGGCGTGCATGGGCATCTGTGTGTGGGCGCCGAACGTGCACACGGCGTAGTCGGGGCGCAGGAACTCGAGGCAGCCGTTGTACGCAGCCGCGGCTGCGTAGCACGCGCTGAAGTAGCGGTTGAGCGCGCCGTAGTCCACCTCTTGGGTGTAGGACCTGCAGATGAACAGCATGGTGCAGTAGCGGCGCTGGTACACGTTCACTTGTTCATTGAAGATTTTGGTGTTGAGGCGCATGTCCTGCCGCCACTTGCGCGAGATACGGAGGTTCTCGTTGAGGGAGCCCTGTGGGTTCGACGGGATAAGCGCGGTCACCATCTCGTTTTGCGAGGCCGACTTGTCGTTGGCGGCGAGCAGGCGGGGGCTGCAGCTGTTCGACGGCTGTCTCGTCGCGATGGGGGAGCTGTCCTCGGGTCTGTTGCTGTTGGACGCGTTGGCGGCAAAGAGGCAGTCGGCGGCGGTGCCGCAGGAGCCTCCTAACGCGTCCGCGCCAGTCGCCGTGAGAAGGCTGCAGTTGGCCACCGCAGTGGAGTGGCGTCCACTACCCACCCCAGCGCTGTGGCGGGAGACACACGGAGTCTTGTCGCGCGGGGACGCGCCGCTGGCCTCGGCCGCTGTGTTCTGGTCGCCAAGGGAAGACTCCCCAAACTCGGTCGTGGGCACCAGCAAGGGACCTGGCAAGAGCGGCTTGAGGGCAATGAGCTGCTGCTGCAGTTGGGCATAGGCGAGCTGCACGTATAGCAGCTCGGTGAACATGGACAAGCCGTCCTTTGCGGCTGTAACGGCGTCGGAGTCGAACTGGAGGTTCTTGCTTGACTGGAGCTCGTCGATGAGCTTGTTGAGAGAGCGCACAATGTACGACGCACACAAGTAGGAGAGGAGTGCCGTGGCAGCGACAATCACCACCACCGCGCGAACCATAATCGTGCGTGTGCGGTACACGGAGGAGAGAAAGTCGCTCTCGAGCGTCACGACAACAAACACAATGTCCAGGCCCACCGAGTGCGTGCTCGCGTAGTTGTACGTCTGTACAGAGGCGGTGTCCCGCCCAAAGCGGAACTTGGCTCTCTCGCGCATCCGCTGCTTCAGTCCGGTGGCCGCCTGCGGGCCGAGATACCCCATCCGCACCAGTTGCTGCCCGGCAGCGGCGGCGAGCGGGTCGTTGATCTCGTGGAGGTAGAGTTTGGCCGCAAAGCAAGAGCCATCCGCGTAGCGGAACAGCGACTGGTTCCATGAGTTTGCAACGACCAGGTTGGTCTTGGTGTCAACGACGAAGTAGCGGCCGTTCTTCCGAAGCGCGTGGAGGAGGTGTGGGCTGACGAGCTGCATCAAGCTCGTGCTGCTGAGCATGGACTCAAGGTAGGCCAGGTGGCCGCTGGCCGTCCGCACTGGTGCGACAAAGTTGATGTAGGAGAGGAGGTTGCCATCGTCGAACAGGGTCCAGAAAGCTTCCAGAGAGGGATCCTTGGACGGTTTCTGCGTTTCGTTACCCGATGCAACGAGCCGGTGGTAAGGTGACTTTGCCCCAAAGATGGCCTCGTGCAGACTGACATTGACCGATGAGTGGTGCTGGCTCAGGTTTAGGCGGTTCGTTGCAGGATCGATGTGGTAAACGTGGGTGTGGTTCGGGCTCTCCTCCCAGCTCTGGTACGCGCCAATCAGCGAGGCGTTCCCGGTGGGGTTGCTCACCATGATGCGCCATTCCTTTCCGGGGGTGGTGTCCACCAGGTGCAGCACGCTGAGGAACGGCTGCAGCGAGCTGACCGAGAAGGCGTTGGCCAGGGTGAAGAGAGCCTCGTCGGGAGTGACGCGGAACGGGATGGTGCTGTCCTGCTCTAGCGCGACCACGCGCGAGAGGTAGAGGGAGACGAACTGGGGCAGCTGAAGCACAGGGGTGAAGCTTGCAGCGATGATGTCCGACGTAACCTGGGTTTGCAGCGCCGAGAAGGCGTGGTCGACTTGTCGAAAGCCGGCCACGTACACCGGCACGAAGCCAACCATGGCAACCAAGAGGACGCCCATGATCATCACCGCTGCGGTTACAATAATAGTGGGCACTCGCCACGGGGTCGACACCGCAGCCTCCCTCCGCGTATCGGCATCGCTAGACTCGTCAGCGATGCGTTTGTGCGCTGAGGATGACTCGTTGGCTTCCTCCGCAGCCGCAGCCGCAGTCAGCAAGGATCCCTCGGAGCGCTGGCACGCGGTCGTGAGGGGAGGAGGAAGGTCGGCCATCTTGTCGGACGCGGCCGCCGCGCTTTGCTGGCCCGTTGTGGGCTGAGCCAAGGAGGACTCCCCCACGCTTCTCTCCCCCTCGTCCTTGCTACTACTCTTGGCATCCGGGTAGAGCAAGTTGACAGGGTTGACATTTGCTGTTGCCGCAGCACTGCTGCCCGCGTGGGGAGTGTTGGAAGGGACCGCGGTGCCTGGTGCAAGTTCCGTGGAGGTCGTGCTCCGGGAGACGGCAGCCGGAGGCGGCGGGGAAAGGGAAGAGGGCGGGCTCGACGAGGTCGGCTGCACGGGACACGGGGCCGCATCCTGAGTGAAGCCGCTTGAGGCACAGACGGAGCGCGCTGATTGCGCCAAGTCCCGAGAATCGTACGAGGAGTTGGGCGGCCCACGACCCATTGTGGGCCGGCTAGACGAGCCGCGTCCGCTGCCCGACGGGTTCCTGGGCGAGATGGACTGTGAGAAGCTCGCGTTTGTGGGTGTGCCCGCACCACTGACGGGTGATCCGACCGGCGTGTTGACGGTGAAGCGGGAGGATCGGAGCGGGCGGTAGTGCGTCCCCGCGGCGGTGCCCATGGCGTGCAGCCGCTGCACAAAGGACTGCGAGGACTCTCGGCCGAGGGGAGGCGTCGAGCGAGGGGACTCATCCTTGTCACTGGCGTCGTCGTTCGAGGAGATGGCGTCCTCTGGCAACAGACCCTCCATTTGGAGCATGTAGTTACCGCCAATCTGGCTCTCCGACAGGTAAGGCACCGCCGACGCCGCCGTCGGGATAGAAGAGGAGGAGAGCCGCTCCGGCTCCACTGATGTCGTGCTGCCCTTCCTATTGTCCCTTCGCCTTGCCGCCTTTCTCTCCATCACTGTGGGTTGGTCGAGAGGCACGGAGACGAAGAGAGGGAGAGAGGAAGAGGGAGAAGTCAAGTGGCTAGCAAGGATCCACACAGAAAAAGTGGCCCTGCTGCGGCTACAGCAATCAACGTGATGTGATAGGCGTGTATGGCCAGCGTGGGGGGGGGGGGGGCGGGGAGGGGGAGAAGAGGAGAGTAGAGAGGTTTGACGCGTCAGCGCATCGCCATGCACTACACCACAGGTCAGCGTGAGAGCGCGCGGGGAGACGAAGAGCCACTGCCACCGACGCTCACCCCATACGTAGATGGGAGCTTCCTCCTTTCTGCTCCCTTCACGTTCGCGTGTCTATCTGCTCGCTGTTTGCGTGACGTTGGTGCTCCGTGTCGGAGAGTAGTGGCATAATATACACACAGGAGTGGAGAGGGGGGGAGGGGGGGAAGATGCGGGTTGAGATTCAAGGAAAAGGAGGAGAGCGGCTTGGTGCCCTCAAACGAAGCACAGCTTTTGGTTCAGGTAGTACATGGACACCGCGGGATACACGGCGTCACCGGAGGAGAGAGTGGGAATGTGCCCCGTCACCTTGCGCTTGCCACAAACCATGTACAGCGTCGAGTTGCTCGCGTCCCAGTCGAACTCCACGACGCAGCCCGTGCTAAAAGAGAGCTTCTCACACTTCCACGACCCGTATGTGTCGCCTCCCCGGGAAAGGCACCAGCCACCCAGCTCCGAGATGTACTTGCTCCCCATGGCGCTCACGGACTGCGGATTAAGCTCCGGCAGCAGCCCCAACATCAAGCCGGAGCCGTCGCCGCCCTCGCCCTGGTCCACTATCCGGACGGCCCACTGATGGTTGGTGGCGGACAGCGGCTTCTTGGCGCGCAGCGTGACCCATCCACCGTTCGTCTCGCGCTGCACGGAGCTGCCGTCGATAGCGACGCCCGGGTGTGGGGTGAAGGGGTCAACCTCAAAGATCTCGAGGCCCATGCCGCAAGACGGGGGGAGGGGGGGGGAGCACACGCCTGCAAAAGGGACCGAAGGCACAACACACAAAGCAAGGAGTCTGACTGTGATTCACGACAGGATAAGAAGGGCAATGAAAATGGAGCGAGAAGTGGTATTGCCGGGGATAGAAGAAGAGGAGGAGGAGAGGGCCTTCACACAGAGCGCACCGGGACGAACAGGCAGCTTTGTCTGCGGGCTTCCGTCTCAGGGAAGTATCCCCCCGCCTCGCTCAAACGGAAGACGGGGGAGGAGCACTATACTAAATGTATATGCGTTTGTGTGGGAGAGGAGGGAGCGACGACAGTGCGTTATGGAGCGGAAAGGAATGCAAGAGGAGAAGACGATGGGCGGGGGTGGTGGAGAGGCAGAGGAAGAAGAGGTAGCAATAGTGATGGATAGCACAGCAAAGAGGAAATGAGAAGATGACACACCACAACAAGGAATCCTCGAAGCAGAAGAGGGATGGGGCAACGCGATCCACGCCTTATCGATACTCGGCGAGGATGGAGATGACCTCGGCCATGTTGGCCCGCTTCTCCACATCATGCACAAAGGCTCGGTGAGCAAGGCGCTGCATCCAGCGTGGCGTCTGCGCGATCTGCTCTGGAGTAAAGGGAACGGCGTCTTCGTTGCTAGCGATGAAGAACATGAGGGGGATCGAATCCTGCACATTCATCGTCTCCGGCACCTCGGACCACGGTGCGCGGCCAAGCCATAAGTACCCAAGCGTGCACACATACGCCCACACGTCCGACTTGAAGTCGGGTTCGTTGGTGATGACCTCCGGTGCCATGAAGGCTGCTGTGCCGAGCAGCTGCCACGCGCCGATACCACCGTCGGCGCCCGACTTGCACATAGCCGAGCTCCGCAACGTTTCCTCGGCCCCGACCGCGTCGTCCGATGGAGAGCGCAAGGTCAGTCGGCTGCAGCCAAAGTCGGTGATGGCCACACTCCCGTCCGAGCGTGTCAGCACATTCTCCGGCTTCATGTCCCCGTGGATCACGTTGTGGTCGTGCAGATGCTTCAGTCCCAGCGCGATGCCGGCGGCGTGCTGCAGGAACAGGTGCTCTGGGATGGGGCGATAGTTTTGGTACATGGCGACAATGCTCCCGCCGCTGGCGAACTCCAGGACGAGCAGAAGCTGCCGCGTCTCCACCTCCTTGGAAGCCCCGTAGAACGTGATCACGTTGGGGTGAGCCGGCAACATGGACCACGTCTGGAACTCGCGCCAGTTCAGGTGGTTCTGGTCGTTCGTGTCGATGGAGTAGCGGGACTGCTTGACCGCGACAATGACGCCCGTCTCCAGATCCAACGCCCGGTACACGGCGCCAAACGCACCCTTGCCAACGGGGCGGCCGCTAACACGGAAGTGGTGGTCACGAACGTTGATGCCGGACTCGTGGTTCTCGTGCACCACCGTTGCCGAGAAGTTCTTTACCCGCAGATACTCGCTCCGGTAGTAGGTGCTGTAGGTGTTGTTGCTGTGGCTGGTGTCCGAGTCCTCGTGCTGCTGCTGCGGCGGCGTGAGCGTTTCTTCGCGAAAGCTCCCCTCGTTCGACTGGGCTGGGCTCCCCAGCGGCTTCACCTCCACGTTGGCTTGCGTCGTAGGGTGCACTGCCGACAGTGTTGCTGAGGCGATGGAGGCTGGTTCCGGGCCGTTGCTTTCTTCAACAAGCATCAGGTCATATTCGCCGCTGAGGCACGGCTTCATGTCCCCTGACGCGTCCTCCCTCGGCACCTGCAACTCGACGAAGCCTTCTTGTGTGGGTTGCCTTGTCTGGGCCGCGTTGGGGGAGATGGCGTCGCCGGACGAGGGCGACGTCGTTGCAAGGTTTCTTCCCTGCCCTGTGTCGGCGTCCTTGAGGCTGAGGAAGCTCCCCGAAGTCGGCGACCCCCCGGCCAAACTGTTGGGCGAGTGGAGGGGCGACACGGCCATCATGCGGGCCTCTGTTCGCGGAGCCTGAGAAGCGGGGAGAGGCCGGCTCACCCGTGGCTTCATCGCAGTCGTGAGGCGTGGCTTCACAGAAGCGCCGCCGCTGTCCTGCTCCTGCTCCTCCACCTCCACCTCCACGCGGGGTACAGTGGTCGTTGCCAGGTCTTTATCGTGGGGTGCAGGGGACATCGCACCAGTGCTGCTGTTGTTGCTGCCCTTGGGCGGTGCGCAGCCCGGGGAAACGGCGGCGGCGGCGCGGCCGGCGCGCACCGCGAGACTCAAGGGAACTCGGGTCTGCAGTGCTTCCTTTTCGGGCGCTGCTGCGAAGGATCCGTCGTCCGGAGCGGCTGCCATAAACCGTCGGGAGACGGTGGTCCAGCGCCCGCTACGAACCATCGACGTCGCCACGCCAGCAAATGAGGCCGTGCTGGTGTCTTCCGCCGGGTCGTCGGCGAAGGAGCGGGACAAGTGCGGGCCCATAGGATGCCGAAATGTTGGCGTGGGCACGCCGCCGACGCTACTGATCGCCCCCACCACCTCATCGCCATCGCCGCCAGAACGTGCCAGGGGCGGCGGGCTGCCATGAGAGCCGCGCGTGGGACGTATGGTCGAGGTTTTAATGGTGAGATTGAATGATGCGCTGACACTTTTTTGATTGGTATTGTTGTTTGACGACGCCGTCCGGCTCTGCGACATGGTCGAATCGTTGTAGTTGCCACTGCCAAACGTCCCTTGTTTCCCCGCATCTGGAGACGAAAAGCCCACCGCTTTCAGCTCCTCCTGTAACGAGCGGCGGCGGGGACGCTCGTCACCCATGCGGGGAGGAGTCAGTGGTGTCAACGGAATGGCCACCCCGCTGCCCGTGGCGTGAGTGAGAGGGTGCGGCTGCGTGGCAGACACAGCGGCCGTCCCCACCTGCAGTAGCTGATCCGCGAGGTGCTCCATGATCGGCAACTCGAACACCCACGTCGTGCTGTCCCACCGAAGCAGCAGGCGCCGCAGCAGGTGCCAGAGGGGCACAAAGATGGACCGTTTCTCCACAAACGCAAAGGCCTCGCCCTCCACCACACAACACGGGTAGAGCAGCGGCTGTGGGTGGGCCTTGGGGTGCGACACCTGGATGACGTTGTTGTTGACCACCACCAGCTGCAGCTTGCTGTTGTGGGGCAGGCAACTGCACTTGGTGGCGATGAGCACGGCCAGCTCGGAGTTCTCTTCCGAGTCGTCGATGCAGGCAGCGGGGGATCGCTTCGTCAGCAGAAAGCTGACACGCGGTGGCAGAGGCACGATGCTGGGGTCGCCCACTGCCTCGAACAGAGCAACGGCCAGCCAGTGCAAACGCCTGACCAGCCAGTGGTCATCCTGGTTCAGGGGGCGGAGCATCCTGTCGGTGCTGGGCAAGGTGAAGAAGTGCTCCTCGTCGTTCTCTGTGTGGCTCCACCCGAGGAACTCCTCGCACAGGTGGTTGAGATGAGAGACTGCCTTTCCCGTCTCCGCGGCGGTCTTCCCCTGTGCCTCCATCATGCGCATCGCCCGGGACGTCCTGGAGCGCCGCCCACCGCGCGACTTGGCAGGCATGACGGTGACGTTGTGGAGCTGGTCCAGCGCGGGGTTGGAGCCCCGGCCGCCGGATTTGGAGGCCAGTTTGTCAAGGTCCGCTAGTGACGGGAAGCGTGCATCGTACCGCGCTGTCGGTGACGCGACATTCGCGGAGCAACCTCTGCGTCGATTACTGCAACCGCCCAGCTCCGCCGCCACGCCAAGGGTCGCCTCCACCAGCTCGCAAAGCACCTTGCCATCGCGCAGAAAGTCGACAGTGCCCTCCTCGGTCCAGTTCGGTGGTAGCACAAACTTGGCGAGAAATGACTTCTGCGCGTCCCGCTGCGGCTGTGGTGTGGTGGAAGTTGGCTTGCTGTTGAGAGACAACGGCGGCGGCCTCGCGAAGTCCTCTCCCGGCTGGGTGATGGAGCGCACATTCCCCGACTTGGGAGCAGCGTCCCGCAAGCGAGCGTGCGCGCTGTCAAGGCTCTTGCGGAGATGCTCGTCCGCGCGGCCCTCCTTGGTCCACGGGCGGTGTGGGCTCCCTTTCTGTGGCAGAGTGGTCGTGGCTGACGCGGTGTCGCTGGTGTCCCGTGGCGTCAAGATCGTCGTGACAGACCGCATCAGAGGGGACGCAACGGAGCTGGCAGCCACAGACCCCGTCACGGAGCCGGCGACAGAGCTGTCTAGCTCGTTCTCGTATGAGGGAGATTGTGTGCGCACAAACGTGGACACCGGATGGAGGCGATTGTGGATCGTTACGGAGGACTCCAACAACGCCGAACGGCACCCAGCATCCGGTGCGCAGTTTCCGCCGCAGCGGCAGCCTCGGTTCCCCGACCGGTTTGGCTTCGCATGCGCCGCCAAGCACTGATCACAGCGCTGTAGCCAATCCATCCAGGTGGCGACCAGCACATACAGACTGAGCACCTCGTTGAGGACACGGGAGTCGGTGCCTTGGTAGTGTATCGACAGGACATAAAACAGCTCGAGATCGGCCATATGGAGTTTCCTCTCTCGCTCAATGATGTGCGAGGCGTCAATGACGCGTGCGGGGTCCACATCCTCTAGAACGGCCACCAGCCGGTCCCAGCGCGTGGCCGGTTCCTCAGCCAGACGAGGATCCATATCCAGCAGCTTCGCTCGCAGCACAAGAGCAACCCTAAAAGAGGAAGCGATGGCGATGCTCGTCAGCTAATCACCTCTTCTCTCTACTCTTTCCACAGCACACAAGAGACACAGCGCCTGCTGTCCTGCTCCGTGGGGTGACTGAGTGTGGGTGGGTGTCGGTGTACTGTACAAAAGAAAGAAAAAAGAAAAAAGGCTGAGGCCGTACCTCACTGTGTATGGGCTTCTTGCTACCTGAGAAACAGGGAGAGGGAGAGTGAATAGGCGGGGGGGGGGGGGGGAAAGGAGGATATGGCACGGGCGACGGCGGTGGGAAGGCAGACAACGCTAGCCGGTGCTACCAGACAACACCCCTCCCCCCATACGCTGCGCTTCCTCTGTGCCCACACGTGAATCGAAAGGGAGATTAGCACAGCGAACCCGTTCATTCCTTGAAGAAAGAAAAGAGAAGAAGCAAACGGATAGAGAGAGACCGCGTTGCGACACACACACGCACACACTGCCCGCTCACTCAACGAGCAACAATATCCTCTACACCGCGGTGCGGCTTGGGGTAGCCGGTCGCGTTTCCTCCTCCCCGTCCGTCGCAGGTGTCTGGCACAGAGTTTGTTCGGGTCCCTGTGGCTGAGCTTCGGGCTCTGCATCTCCTCCGCGCTCCTGCGATGTCGCCTGCTGCTCCTGCGGCAAGGACGGGGATGGCGCAGTGCGATCGGCTGCAGCGGCCGCCGCGCTCCGCACGTAGCCGTTGGCTTTGAGCATGGTAGGGGGGAGGGAGTCCACAACACTGCCCACAAAGGCGCTGTAGCCCTGGTTCGCGGGAAGGCTGACAAGGGAACTCACTTCTGCCAGCAGTGCCACGCTCCGTGCGATGCGGGCAGGCGTCCACTCCGCCTCGGGAGCACCGCCACTCTGCGCGTCGCTGGCGGCGCTGTCCGTCGTCACGATGGCTATGACGCCTGCCACAGACATCCGAACGATAGCGAAGGCGAGGTCGAGATAGACGTGGCGGTTCCCAAAGAGTGTTTGTAGCGCGTACAGCGTATCCATGATGCGGCGGTTGCCGTACAAGGTCACCTGCGCCTGCGACCACATAGACATTTGCTCCTGGATTGCGGAGCCCGGTTCGCACAGGGCCTGGCTGCCCACCAAACCAAGGGGCCTGCCCGACCGCGGCAATCCCAGCTCCTGGTGGATGCCGTCAAAGATGCTGGAGAGGTGGAGACACCTTGTCTTCCTCGCTGCCGACCCACTGACAGCGCCGTCGGCGTCCGTGAAGTCGCCGCCACACTCCCGCAGCTGCGCGTGCACAAAGTCGTCCAGGGAGAGCGAGAAGGTTTCCAGAAGACGGCACAGGCGCAGGAAGTGGCCCTGCAGGAACAGACGGCTCGCCTCCTCCTCCATCATGGCAGGGAGTTCGGGGTAGGTGGAGAACATCAATTGAATCGCAGACAGGCGATGCTGCCCCTCCGCCTCGTCCACGTCCTGGGTTCCGCCGATGCTGTTCGCGTCAGATGAGCCCGGTGAGGCGGTTGGCGGCATCGCCGCTCCGGCCACACCGGCTTCGCTCACCGCGGCGGCACGGGGAGCGGTTTGCCTCCGCGCAAAGTATAGCAGTGTGCACCCCTTCACGGGTACGGCGCTGCCGGCACAGCCATCGGCGGACGCGCTGCCCGCCTGGTCACCGCCACCACCACCGCCCCCTACAAGCGTCCGAAGCCACCTCCCCAGCGCCAAGCCACCAGCGCCGCTGCCGTTTGCCGATGCCGCATCGGCGGCAGCAGCAGCACCAGCATCCACCGCGGCGGGCATACCCATCTCGTGCCGCACGAGCGCCGTGAAGCGAAGAAGGTCATAGGCGGCTGAGAAGTCGCCGTTGCGGATGGTGTGGTCAAATAGCGTAATGGCGCACGCACAAGCCTGCTGCAGGGTCTCCCGACGCGATGCTGACGGACGCGCAGGCCGGACCAGTCTGCTGTCCGTGCTGGTGCTCTCCACCTGCTGCTGGCTCTCCCGCAGCGCCTCCTGTTCGATGCCGTACCCCGTCATCATGATAACCCGGACAAGGTGGACGGCTTCATTGAGCTGGCCATTGTCGATGCACTCACGGTACAGGTCCAAGGGGGAGCCGAGGAAGTCAAAGACCACGTGCCAGCGCGACATGTCAATCTTGCGCACACACCCCACCATGACCTCGAAGAACTCTGGGTAGCAGCGCAGCAGCCCCACAACAGCCCGCACCGCGCCTTTGCGGTCCAGCTGCGCGATCCCGCCAGGCGGGCTGTCGTCCAGGATGGACATCAGGAAGCAGTCCAGCGAGACAACAAAACTGCCGTTCTCTCGCATGCTCTGCAGCCAGTGAAACAGTCGCTCGTCCCAGGTGAAGGTGGCCGTGAGGCGGCCACCACCAGGCAATGCTGATGCGTCATTCACGCCCGTCACCCTCTCCCTACTCGCCGATGCTGGCTTGGAGTGGGCTGACACCACACTGCCTGGGCCGGTGACCACGGCTGACGTTGCTGGTCGCACCGACTCCTCTCGGGGGGTTGTGGTGGTGGTGGTGGTGGCAGGTGTCGCCGCCACCGCTGTGGGGACGGTCTTGGAGGAGGGTTGTGCCGCTGGCGGCTGCTGCCACTGCTGCTGCTGTTGCTGCTGCTGCTGCTTCAGGATAGCAGGCATGGACTTCTGCAGGACGAGGCCAAGCACGCGGGGGGCGTAGAGGATGGGACGCCAGGTGGAGAATGGGTCGCCAAATGTGTTGAACCGCGCAGCCGCGGCATCCGGCGAGCGGCTCGCCGCCTCGTGGCCCTCGGAAATGCCCAGCGCAAATCCGTCATACGGCGAGAGACACACCGGGACAACTTCGCTCTCACGACTTGCGAGACACATTCTGTCGATGCGTTGACCAGTCCACTCCCCCTGCCGCTGGCCTTGCGGCCCGAGCCGGGTCGTGCTGCTGTCGGCCTCGGTGCCGTTCGCGGCCTGCGCAGCGGCCGTCGGATGGGCGATGTGGTAGTAGAAGAAGCCGGCTTCCTCGTGGACGGCGAGGCTGACCCCGTCCAACGGGGAGAAGCGATCCACCCAGAAGTCGAACGCCATCGCGCCGGGCGGGGTGATTCGGGTGACGGTGTAGCCCACGCGAGAGCCAAGCTTGATGGTCTGGAACTGCTTGGCTCGTGCGGTGAATGGGTCGTCGCCAATGGGGTGAAGCAGCACCAAGGAGTGCTCCTTCTCGGGCTGGATCACAAGGCACGGCACGTCATCGGGGGCGGCGCCGGTGTAGCCTTCGCGGATGCCCGTGGCTGAGGTGCACACAGGCCACACATCCAACGGCCTCAGAAGCACGACCCCGTCAACGTCAAGCTCGACGCACCGCAGCGGTGTGAAGACGACACGAACCTTCTCGCTTGGCGCGACGGGTCGGTTGACGTAGCGGTGCTTGTCGCAGAAGACGTTAAAGCGGAAGATGTGAAGCCGACTCAGAACGTCTTGGACCACCAGGAAGCCATCGCCACGGGCGTCCCGGTTCGTTACGGAGAGGCGAGTGGGCCTCGCGTCCAGAGGTAGCTTGGCCACGGCGGCTGCCCAGCTCATGTCCGTCGCAAGGAAGACGGCAGCAAAGTACTTGGTCGTGTCCTGCACGACGGCTACGGCCACCATGGAGTCCCCGAGCCAGGCGGGGTCACATAGACATACACACTTGCCTTCTTCCTGGGGTGTCGGGAAGCCGCTCCACTCTCCCGTGTGGCGGCTGTACACCAGCAACCCTTTGCGTCCAGCCACAGCGACGCAATTGCCGTTCCGGCTCACGCTGCCGTAGCGCAGCGGCAGCGCCCCCGCCAGGCGATTTGGTGGCGCCGCCACAAACGACCTGTGCCCCTCCGCGCCGGTCGCGGCGGAGTAATCCGTGACAAAAATCCCATCATCGTCCATCACGCACAGGGGCGTGTGGACGCCCGTGCTGGGGCCCACCTCGCGAGCGCTGATGACCCGCGCCATCCGGAAGCTGACCAGCTGCCGGCTTTGCGGCTCCACCGCTAACACACGACGGGTGTTGTGGCACCAGTGAACAGAGAGGCAGCCAGACAGGGCCGAGCGCGTGAATGGGGCGCTGGCCGAAGCCGCCGCGGCACTGGCCGCGCGCTGCTGCGGCAGCAGCACCAGGGGGGACGCGGCGGACGGAGAGTCTGTGCCAAAGGAAGACAGGAGGCACGTGCCGGAGTAGTGCAACACCATGACCCCCACCCGGAAGTAGCCGACGCACAGGGCATCCTCGCGACCGGGACTCCACTCCATCGCGCTGATGGGCCCATCACCGCGCACCGACGACGTCCCGTCACCTTTGTGGGTGCCGTAGCGGCGCCACAGCGGCGACGTCGGCGTGATGAAGAAGTGTGCTGGTGCCTGAGCCGATTGCCCGCCGCCGCCGCCGCGCGACTCCTGAATGCGATAGCAGGAGAGGTTCCCCGAGTGGGTTGCCACCGCAAGGAGGGCGTGAGTGCCGTTGATGCTGGAGGAGCAGGCAGCCGCCGCAGGCACGAAGCAGCCGCTCAGATTCACCTCTTGGTTCCTAAAGTCTATTCCGCACGAGGCCTGCGCCAACAGCAGGTATCCGCTCGAGAGGACCATGGAGAAGAGCTGCAGCTTGGGGTTGAAGGTGGCGTGCAGGATGGCTCCAGTAAGGATGCGGTGGTGAGTCTGTTGCTGTTGGTGCTGTTGGGATGCACCGTCCCCGTTGGCGCCTTCCCTTGTCATCGTGGTGGTGTCGGTGTGCGAGGAGGGAGCCGGGGTAGCCAATGGCTGCTCCTGTGCATCCCTACCAACGATTGTGAAGGCGTGGTTCGGCGCGCGGAGACTAGCCACCGTGAAAGTGTGCAGCACCTGCGCGCTGCCCCAGCCCACGACATACACCACACCAGCGGTGGTGTTCACTAGGAACGCGTGCGGCCCTGCCGGGCTGACCGAAGACACGATCCCGTTCTCGATGTCCACCTCCTCGCTGAAGCACACGCGGGATCGCACATCGCAAAAGGCAGCGGCGCTGCCGCACACACTCCCCTTTGCCAATAGCGTCCTCCTGTCATTCAGTCCTAGAAAATCCTGCCTGGGAGGGTGCAGGTCGGCCTCCATGAACACCACCCGGCGTGACGTGATGACCGCGAGGCGATTTCCGCGGTGCGGGTGCCACAAGGCGTGCACGGCGGGGTCCTCATCCGGCGAGGCCCTGGGCACGCGCAGTGAGCTGAGGTAGACAAGTCCCCCGTGGGGCAAGCACACCCAGAAGTGAACCTGCAGCTGCGACACAACGACCACTACTTCGTTTGACGGACTGCTCACGACGGCCTGGAAGGACTCATTAGGTTCCAGTATGCCGGGCCGGCAGTGGATGGAAACAGCTCCGTGAGAAACGTACATTGCTCCCCGTTGCAGGCACAGCGAGCACAATGACCACGAAGAAAGAGAGTGAGAGAAGGAAATAAAAACCACAAACTCGGGAAGGGGGTAAGGGGAGGCACCGTCCAATAGCAGAGATATCCCTGACACAGAAGAGGAGAGTCTAGGAAGTGGACCTCGCGCAAGCCTTTGGGTTGCCCTTCTTGTTGCGAATGCGTCAAATCTGCTGTTGGATGTGGAACACCACGCGCGGGTACTTGAGGTATGAGTGTGAGAGGGAAGGAAGGGAGGGAGGAGGGAGCGGAAGCTGCACAAAGACTCACAGGGAGAGGCCCACACTCACACACACACGTGCACGGGCTCGCAAAAAAAAAAAAAGGGCATGTGTGCACATGGGGGAGACGGGGGAGGAGTAGAGGGAAACGGAGAGAGAATCTCAGGGGAAAGGCACACCATTTCTTCTTCTTTGATCCAAGAGCTTCCCTACACTCCCTATAATGTCAACTGCTTTTGAGCCCCTTCCTCGTTGCGATCGGTGTGGTTGTGTGGTGATGGACCGTGAGTGGGTACTGTAGAGTGCGCATCAGGCACGGAGCACACGCAGTAGGTAGGGAGGGCGAAGGGGGAGAGAGATGCGGGAAGCGATAGTCCTCTAACACTTCGGAGTCTCTCCACGGCTGTCGTGCCGCTCAAGCGTCCGCGCCGCGAACGAACGGAGAAGCTTCGCAGCTGGCACTGCCAATGCTGCTGCTGGGCACCGCGTGTGAGTGGATGCCATCGGAGCCGGTATCCCGGCGGGTGCGCTTCTTGCGAGTCGCAATGAGCTCATCGAGGCGAGTGAGGCCAGTTTGCTTGTTCACGAACGCAAACCCGTCCATCAGGACGCCGAGGATGCCATCGCGTTCGGCGGGCTCTGGCAACGCATTGCTTGTCCACAGGTGTGCGTAGGCTTCCTCATTGCCGGAGTACAGCGCTACCGTGGAGACTATCGTCGCGGCGACTTGGGACGGGGAGGCCTTTGTGTAAATCGGTGTGATGAGAGAAAAGGTGAACATGGTGTTCGCCACCTTCTTCAATCGGGCCACCATCGTGCTCTCCTCCTCCGTGCGGCCGCTGGCGGTCTGGCCCTTGTAGTCCTCCACCCATGCCAGAATCTGGCCCAGACAGTGGGTGCGCTGAAAGTCAAACTGCAGCGTATCGCTGAGCACCAGCTCCGTCTCCAGCAGCACCTGGCGCCACGACTTGAAGTCCTCCGCTCTGCTGTTCCGGTCCACTTCAAGGAGGCTCTCCACAATTTGGTCCGCGCGAACGCGGTAGTGCTCGACCTTTAGCGCGAGAAACACACACGCGGCTGCTAGCACGGCCTCGTTGACGCGCCTACAGCCGTGCCGGGCGGCGAACTCGTGCCAGTACACCAGCGCCGTCGCGAACACGGTGATGTCCATGTTGAACGTTTCTACAGCATAGCGGGTGAGGTTGAAGGCACGCGCTGCCGAGCGGTGATAACTGCGATTGTAAAAAGGAATGTAGGCGAGAATGGGGCTTGTGAAAGCGGCCATGCTGTCCGCCGACGCGGTTGAGGCACTCGCTGCCATCGCCACGTCTCTGACAATCTGTCTGCGCCTATGTGTGTATGCCTGTGTGTGTGTGTGTGTGTGTGTTACCGCTAAGAAGGTAGAAGACGACATTGTCAAGTTCGCATGTTGAACTGCATTTTTCTCCCCCCTCTCCCTTTCGTGCAACTCACCTTCTCTGCCAGAAAGAGTCCAGCACGACGCAGGACACCAGAGCAAGCGACGGGAAAGCACCTCGTCAACTGTCCCTCTCTGCTCGCCGCGTTGGGCAGCTTTCTCTCCGCCGTCTCCTTGCTGGAAGATGTGGGGTTGATTTCGTCGGAAATGAAGAATGATCGAGAAAGAACGGTTTATTGCATAGCCTCACCAAAACGAGAAAAAGAGGAAGAGAGTGGGGAGTGCAGGTGCGAAGAGGAAACAGAGCGAACAGAAGGGGGAGAGGAAGCCGTGGGGCTTGGCTGCAGAGGGAAGGCTTCTGCCAGCCCTGTTAGTGCGTCTCCGCCTTGTGGTGACGGTGGGCAGCCATGAGCAGCTGGGCACGCTCGTGGTTGGCCTTCAGCTTGTCCAGGGACTTGGCGGACAGAGCCACGCGCAGCTTGTGGCCGCGGAACTCCGAACCGTTCTTCTCCTGCACAAACTTGGCCGCCGCAGCGGGCGAGTCAAGGTACGCGTACGCACAGTTGTTGCGGTACGTGCGCAGGCGCAGCACCTTCACGCCGCTGAACAGCTCCATGATCTGCTGCTTGGTCGCAGACGCGCGGAAGATCGGGCTCACAAACACCGTCGACGAGTTCTCGTGCGGGTCCGGCTTCGGGCTCGTCTTCGCCGGCAACACGGTCACGACCTGGCCGAGCACCTCCTTGTCGTTGAACAGGTCGATCGCCTTCTTCACGGCCGCGGCGTTGTCAAAGAACACCAGCGCGTAGCGGTGGCGGCGGATCTGCACCTTCTGCACCTTCCCGGCAGCGCCGAACACAGCAGTGGCGTCAGCGACGGAGCCGTTGCCCCAGTTCTTCACGTACACGCCGTTGGAGTTGCCGGCGGCAGCCTTCGGGGCGGCGGCCTTGGGGGCAGCAGCCTTCGGGGCGGCAGCCTTCGGCGCGGCAGCAGCGGGCTTCGCGGCGGCCTTCGGCGCGGCACCCTTGGGGGCAGGCGCGGACTTGGCGGCCGGCGCCTTCGACTTCGGCGCGGACTTGGCAGCAGGGGCGGCCTTGGCGGGCATGATGAGCTGGGAGTTTTTTTTTACTCGACGGTCGAGGTGGGGGGTTTTGGCTGAGATTAGCTGTCAAAGGCGGAAGGGGAAGTAGAGGACAGTTCATGGACACTGGATCGGTTGCATTCGCAGGGCATCAAATGGCGGCATGAGCGGTTCGGTCTCACGCAAAGGTTAAGGAGGAGTCGCGCGATTCTTGTGGACTGTCAGGAGGCGGATTCACCACCAGCAACATGAGAGAGGAACTGTACAGGAGAGACGTCGCAAACAGCGAAGAAGACGACGCCGAGCGCCAAGCGTCCCCTTAGCCTGTGTGGTTGCAACACGCGATGGTCACGACATGGGCATGCAGATCTCCAGGAGAGAGATCGTGGGATTGGCCATCATCAGCGGTGAGAACCTCCAAGAAGGACCAAAACCGTACTTCTGGCTCCCGCCCCGCTTCACGGAAGGCCTTTCCCTCTGTGCCCATCAACGTGCTCGTGTACACTGCTGTGGGGAGCAAGATGCCGCACGGGAGGGGCGACAGAGTCACGAGGTCCACTGGCTCACTTCTTCCACCACCACCACCGAGTGGCCCGCCGTCGTCAGTTGCCGTGCAGTCAAGGCAGTGGGAGTCGAAGGCCCTATTTGCCACCCCAAGCAGCTTCACACAGCACTCCCTCATCGACCAATGCTGAGCCAGGACAACGGCATTCAGAGCCGTCGTGGGAGAGGCGTCGTAGACACCGCTACGCCACCACGACGGTGATAGCGTCAGAGCATCCTGGCGGATGTTCAGCCGCAAGCTTGCCAGAGCCGCGGTTGCCTTATTTTGTGAATGACATTTGGAACGGCCTGGCTGCCGCTCTCGCTCGCCATTATCGTCCGATTCGCATGGGAATGGGACGCGACAGTCCCCAAGCCACCGTTTGCAGAACCGCGGCTGCCTCTTGTTCAGTGCACAGACAGCGGCCACGTCGGCAACATCCACGGCGAGCGAGCACGGCCGAGCCGAGCCCGACGGACAGGCAACAGCCGCACCGAGGTGGGGCTCATGGGACAGACTGAGGTGGGTTCGATGGAGCGCCAGGGCATCCGCTCGAGAGCCTGTGAAAGGGACCTTCCTGCCTGGGCCACTCCCCTCCACCCATGACACCGATGGAATCGCGGAGGACGCGGCACAGCGGGAGAGCACGAAGGGGCGCTGGTGGCGTTCGTGAAGCGCCGCCGCTGCCTCGGCAAAGGGCTTCAGCAGCTCCCTGCTCCACTGCTCCGTCTGCCCACAGGGCCTAAACGCACTCGCGAGACGACATGCCACCGGGAGACGTGGCGGCGTGAGAGCAGGAGGGAGCGCAACGTGTTTGACGTAGACCCGCGCCAGCATCCCGATCGGGGAGACACGCTTGTCGCCGCCGCCTCCCACACGTGCGGAGTAGGGTGGGGGTGGGTATGTGTGGAGGATGCTACGGTACTATCCCATCCCAGCCGCCCATCAAGGTGCACAGCGTTCGTGGCGAAGGAAAGCCAGTGTTCCGTCCACACAGAAAATGCGGAATGCCTCCTTCACGTGAGAGAGATAGAGAAAAGGGAGAGGAGATGTGGGTGGAGGGACAAACACATCGGAACATTCAAGGACGAATCTATCTCGCACGCAAACGACACAACGTTCTCGCCGCGGCGACGGAGAGCACCGTGGCTTGCCAGTGCACGGGAGCGGAGAGGATCAAGGAAAGAAGGAAACAACACCGTGTACCCGCGAGAGCGGCGGCTTGCCTCCC